>BTHU01000017.1:1237500-1435000 GCA_036184795.1 Tokudaia tokunoshimensis
TAATGCCACTTGGCCTGCGTTGCTAGGGGCCCACACATTCACTTTCAGTATGGTGAGATATCTGGCTCTCTCAGATGTTCTTGATCATCAAATTCATGTTTTAGGAAATCAAATTACCTGCTCATTTAATATTATTTAGTTGCAATAGCGGCTCTGTGTGTCTTTTCTCCACCACATGGGGTCAGGCTCAGTGTAGACAATTGCTCTTTATTCCATCCAATCCAGAGGGGAAAGGGGAGGCGGTGAGATGAGAAGGAGGATGGGTCTGAGAACTTCCGGTGAGAAGGTTAACAGATCCCATGAAGGAGAGCTTCCCAGAGGGGAGGGCAGACATGCCAGCCCTACCAGGCTCCTGGATAAGATGCACTCACTCTCCAGGTGGCTCTCCCAAGATTCCAACACTAGGATAGAAGTACAAATAGTTTATCAGGGCGAAGATTCCAACGAGTAAAGAACTGCTAGTATCAAAACTATTAGACTAGATAGCAACAACTTGGAAGAAAATTCTTCAAAGAGTCTTTTCTTTTTGTTTGTTTGTTTGCAGGTCACACCACATGTGACCTGTCCAGCAGGTCTATTTATTCAGGGTCCCGAAGAGGCGCTACCTGAGGGTCAAGGGGGGGAGAAAAGAAGGAGACCAAGCAAGGTTCCATTGTCAAGGTCTCGTTTATTGTCACACAGGCAGCATGTTTTAAGCAGTGGGGATGAGGAAGTTGGGAAGGGGAGCTAGGGGGAAGTGAGCTATGGGCCAAGCCCTGAATGAGGAAGTTGGGAGGGAGAGCTAGGGGGAAGTGACCTTTGCAAAATGCAAAGGAGGGAGGGGTCAAGGTATTCTTGGCAGCAGGAAGCGCAAAGGGCATCTGGTGAAGACATCTGGTATCTGCGCACGTAGGGACATTCCGCGGTTAAGGGTGGAGCGATCCGTAGTTACTCTCGGAATCCTTTTGTACTGGTAGATCCTGGGCAGGTCTTTGTTCAACAATCTCATGGTCGTAAGACAGCCATGGCTGAATGATCTTGTTTGGCTCCCCACACACATGAAATTGCTATTTGGCTAGGCAGTCAGGGGTACATGGCCGTAGTTCCAGCTACTTGAGAGGCTGAGGACCACAGCTCGGGCCTTTAAGATCATGAGCAGCACAATTAATTGGCTGTTATTTTTATCTGTTTAAAGTATTAGTATTTTTGTCTGTCTCTGTGTGGTGTGTGCAGTGAGTGTAAGTGCCTGGAGAGTCCAGAAGAGGGCATCAGATGCCCTGGAACTGGAGTTACAGGTGGTTGTGAGCTGCTGGATGATTTTTTTTTAATTTATAAAAAGAACATTAAAATCAAAACAAATTAACAAAAACAAACCTTCCAAGTAAGTCTTTTTTTTTTTTTTTTTTTTTTTTTTTGGTTTTTCGAGACGGGGTTTCTCTGTATAGCCCTGGCTGTCCTGGAACTCACTTTGTAGACCAGGCTGGCCTCGAACTCAGAAATCTGCCTGCCTCTGCCTCCCAAGTGCTGGGATTAAAGGCGTGCGCCACCACTGCCCGGCTCCAAGTAAGTCTGAATGTACTTGCAAAACTATAAACCAAAAGTTAGGCGAGGGACTGGGGCTGTAGCACAGGTAGCAGTGTGCTTGCTAGCCTTGGGCAAAGCCCTGGATTGGCTGGCTAGGATTGTGTAAAGCCTTGAATTGGATCCCCATGAGCCAGGTGTGTGGACCGGCGCGTGTAAGCTCAGAATTCGGGAGACAGAGGTAGGAGGATCAAAAGTTCATGAGATCCTGAGTCAAAACAGCAGCAGCAGCAGCAGCAGCAACAACAACAACAACTACTAAATGTTGAGAGCTGGAGAGATGACTCATTGGTTAAGAGCTTTTCCAGAGGCCCATCACCCTCATAGTGGCTCACTATGGAGTGACTCCAGTTCCAGGGGATCTGGTGCCCTCTTCTGGCCTTTGCAGGCACCAGACATGCACATGGATATATACAGGTACAGGTACGCATAAAATTATAGTAATTTTGTAAATTACATGGGTAGAAAGCATTGCACCATTAATTGGTGGCAAGGAAGAACAATTTCAGCTTTTCTGAGACGATTTCCACAAAAACCTCAGCCGTGGTGATTGATGCTTGTTCCTGCTGCCCAACATGGATGTTAGGCCTTCCTCCTTTCAGCACTCGCCTCAGGACTCTGTGGTCATTCCTTGAATTTTACCCACTTATACAAATAAGCATTCCTTGGTGGTTCTAGACAGAACAAACATCATTTCCCACCTTCTCTTTCTTTTAACTTCATCTAAATGAATACTTCGATGAACAGAAATTACTAATTTCAATGCACTTAAATTGTGTTTGGTCTTTTTTAGAAGCCTGTTTTAAGAAGCTCTGTGTCAGGGGCTGGAGAGATGGCTCAGCAGTTAAGAGCAATGGCTGCCCTTCCAGAGGTCCTGAGTTCAATTCCTAGCAACCACATGGTGTCCCACAACCATCTAATAATGTGATTCGATGCCTTCTTCTGGAATACAGAATACTCAAAAGGAATAAATGAAAGAGAGAGAGAGAGAGAGAGATAGATCAATGCCTTCTGTCTAACTCAGAAGTCCCTTTCTGTCTCAATGGCATTTTTACTGTTCTTGTTTTTACATGTATGTTCTCAGTATATGTTGCTAAGGTGAGTCTTCCTCCTCAGTCCCTTATAAAGTCAATTAGCTACTTCTGTTTTGCACATGAATTTTAGAATAAGCTCATTGAAACAATTGGAAAAAGTCTTACTGAACTTGAACTTTGCTTAGGACATCCTTTGAATTGATGAATTGTTCATTTAGCTACTTCTTAGACATTTTGTGTTTTTGTTTCTATTGCGAAGAGTACCCTTGTTTTAAAGTTATGTTTTCTAGATGATTATTGCTAGTTTGGAGCAGAGATAGTCACATTTTTTTCCCTATGAGGGGCCAGACTGAACACTTTAAAGTCTGAAACCCTGGAAGGTCCCTCTTCCCTCTGTTCCCTCTTTTCTTGTCCTTCCTCTCTCTTCCTCTGTCACCTTCCTCTATGTCAGTCCTCCTCCTCAGCTCCTTACTGAAGGTCAAAGCAATTGGTGGGGCTTATGAAAACATGCCTTAAGACTTGGCTCAAGGCTCTATTTCTGTATTCCTCCTATGGAAAACCAGATTAACTTTATAAATTGTTCCTGTCTTCTGTCACTTTATGGAGCAGTTTGTGTGTGTGTGTGTGTGTGTGTGTGTGTGTGTGTGTGTGTGTGTTTTGCTTGATTTTGCTGTTTTTTTCTACAAAGATGATTACCTTGTCTGCAAATAATACAAGTGTTGTATATTCCCCTTCAATCCTTACCTTTCTTCCCTCTTTATTATCATGAATGTGTATGTATGTATGTATGTATGTATGTATGTATGTATATGTGTGTATGTATGTATGTATATGTTGTGTATGTGGAGGCACTTGTATTTTAGTATGCATGAGAAAGTTGAAAGCCACCTTTGTGGAGTCAATTCTTTCCTACCTTGTGAATCAGATGCTGGCCTAAACTAGCTATGTAGCTCAGGCTGGCCTCAGATTCATGATGCTCTTGTTTTAGACTCCCCAGGGAATATAGGCATGGGCCATCTGAAACTTTTTTTTTTTAGCATCATAGTTTTAAAGGTTCTGCTGTATTACTTTTGTAAAGTTAAGATTTTCCTTCTATTATTTGCTAGGAATTTTATGGAGAGTGTTATCTACCCAAAATGTTTTCTTCATCATTTGAGATGATGTAATTTCGTTGCCTAGTAGTGAGCTAAATTAATTGGTCTAATGATCACATTTTGAACTGAGATAAATCTTTTTATTGGATATTTTCTTTATTTACATTTCAAATGTTATCCCTTTTCTTGTCCCCCCCCAAAACCCCCATCCCATCCCCCTTCCCCCTGCTTCTATGAGGGTGCTCCCCCCCACCCGCTCACTCCTGCCTCACCACCCTAGCATTCCCCTACACTGGGGCATCGAGCTTTCACAGGACCAAGGGCCTCTCCTCCCATTGACAAGGCCATCTTCTGCTACATATGCAGCTGGAGCCATGGGTCTCTCCATGTGTACTCTTTGATTGGTGATTTAGTCCCGGGATCTCTGGGAGGAAGGGGTTTGGTTGGTTTATATTGTTGTTCCTCCTATGGGGTTGCAAACCCATTCAGCTCCCTCAGTCCTTTCTCTAACTCCTCCATTGGGGACCCTGTGCTCAGTCCAATGGTTGGCTGTGAGCATCCACCTCTGTATATGTCAGGCTCTAGCAGAGCCTTTCAGGAGACAACTATATCAGGCTCCTGTCAGCATGCACTTCTTGGTATCCACAATGGTCTCTGGATTTGGTGTCTTTATATGGGATGGATCCCCAGGTGGGGCAGTCTCTGGATGGTCTTTCCTTCAGTCTCTAATCCACACTTTGTTTCTGTATTTCCTCACATGAGTATTTTGTTCCCCCTTCTAAGAAGTCCCGAAACCTCCATACCTTGATCTTCCTTCTTCTTGAGCTTCATATGGTCTGTGAATTGTATTTTGGGTATTCCGAGCTTTTGGACTAATATCCACTTATCAGTGAGTGCATACCATGTGTGTTCTTTTATGAGTGGGTTACCTCACTCAGCATAATATTTTCTAGTTCCATCCATTTGCCTAAGAATTTCATGAATTCATTGTTTTTAATAGCTGAGTACTACTCCATTGGGTAAATGCACCACATTTTCTGTATCCATTCCTCTGTTGGGGGAGATCTAGGCTGTTTTCAGCTTCTGGCTATTATAAATAAGGCTGCTATGAACATAATGGAGCATGTGTCCTTCTTACATGTTGGAGCATCTTTTGGGTATATGCCCAGGAGTGGTATAGCTGGGTCCTCAGGTAGTGCTATGTTCAATTTTCTGAGGGACCTCCAGACTGATTTCCAGAGTAGTTAGTTGTACCAGTTTGCAATCCCAACAATGAATTCAGTTATTGTCTTGAGATTTTTATATCTACATTCATGAGTGAATGTGGCCTGTAGTTTTTTTTCTTATTTTGCCCTCATCTGATGTCAGAATCAATATTACACAGGTCACTTACCGGGGCTGGAAGCTCTTCCTTTCTCTGTGATTCTGCCTTTCAGGTTCTCCCTATATAGCTCAAGCCAGCCTTGAAATCAGTCATGCCGCCCAGCCCCTTCAGGGCTGGGATTACAGTGTGGACCTCCACTGTAAGATTTAATTATAAAAATAATTATTGTTTTGAAATTTGGCAGACTCAATCTGTAAATCAATCAGAGTCAAGTCTTCTTAGTCAGACTTTTGGTGATTATTTTTAAATCTCTTTAATGTTTATTTAATCAAATTTTCACATTTTTACTTGTACTGACTTGATAATTTTTCAGAAAGTTATCCACTTCATTTTGTCCATGAAATGTGTTAGAGTTTAGTCATTGATGATTCTATTATTATTTCTAGTCTATTATATCTATATTTTTATTACTCTGAGATTTGTATTTTTTCACTTGAGTGTTTCCCTTTTTTTTTTTCATTCATCAATCATGCAAGAAACATCCGACTCTTAAAAGAAAATCCCCCCAGATGGGGCTGCGTTCCTCAGATGGGGTTGTTTTAAGATGCAGCTGAATATCTTCGTCCCAGCTACCAACTGTCAGGAACTCACTGAAATGGATGATGAGTGCAGACTTCTGTACTTTCTCTGAGAAGCACATGGCCACAGAAGGAGCTACTGATGCTCTGTGAAGCGTGGAAGGGTTATGTGGGCTGAATCAGTGGTGGAAACCACAAACAAGGTCTTCCCATGAAACAAGGTGGGAGTCCTGACCCACAGCAAAGTGTGCCGTTGTTGAGTCAGGGACATTCTTGTTATAGATCAAGGAGAACAGGATAGATGAATTCTGTTCACAAATGCATTGTGGGTGTCAACCTAAGTGTTCTCAACTTGGTTATTATAAACAGGAGAGATGGATATTCCTGGACTGAGAGAGAGAATCTGATTTCACAGAATCTGAAAGTTATCCAATCTCTCTGAAGATCATGTACGGGCTAGTGAGATGGCTCAGTGGTTAAGAGCACTGACTGCTCTTCCAAAGGTCCTGAGTTCAAATCCCAGCAACCACATGGTGGCTCACAACCATCCATAGTGAGATCTGACACCCTCTTCTGGTGTGTCTCAAGACAGCTACGGTGTACTTACATATAACAATAAATAGATCTTTGGGCTGGAGCAAGAGGGGCTGGAGTGAACAGAGGTCCTGAGTTCAATTCCCAGCATCCACATGACAGCTCACAACCATCTGTACAGTTACAGTATACTCATATACATAAAATAAATAAATAAATCTTAAAAAAGGATCATGTCTGCCAATATGAAAGCCCTTAGGCAAAGGTCAGAATCCCAGGACTAAAGCACTTAAGATTCAGTGACTTGTCATCCCACGAGTCCCACAACACAAGCGCTCTGAAGGTACAGTTCACTGACACAAACATGGAGGAGCAGGTGGGATATGACTGACTGTTGGTACAGTTCACTGACACAAACATGGAGGAGCAGGTGGGATATGACTGACTGTTGGTACAGTTCACTGACACAAACATGGAGGAGCAGATGGGATATGACTGACTGTTGGTACAGTTCACTGACACAAACATGGAGGAGCAGGTGGGATATGACTGACTGTTGGTACAATTCACTGACACAAACATGGAGGAGCAGATGGGATATGACAAACTGTTGGTCAAGAGAATGAAGGAAGACAAAGAACCCTGGGAAGAGATTGCCAAGGGTCACCGGCTGTCCTCGCTGAGAGCTTATACTTCCAAGTCTGAGTCCAGGCAAAAATAAGTCTTTAAGAGGAAAAATAGATTGAACAGACCTTGAAAAGGAAAAAATTACTCTTTAGTTTCTGTAAGGTCCTCTCACTTTTGACCTCTGATTCATTAATTTCTCCCCTTCCCTTGCTTGAAAATATAAATTTCCTTCTAACATTCTTAAATGATACACTAATTTGGAGCAGTCACTAATTTGGAACAGTTCATCTTAAATATCTGATAGTTTTCTTTGTAGAACATATTTTTTTTTAAAAAGATTTTATTTATTTTATGTATATGAGTGCACTGTAGCTATCTTCAGAGACACCAGAAGAGGGCGTCAGATCCCATTACAGATGGTTGTGAGCCACCATGTGGTTGCTGGGAATTGAACTCAGGACCTCTGGAAGAGCAGTCAGTGCTCTTAACCACTGAATCATCTGTCCAGCCCAGGTAGAACATATTGTTATTACTATTGTTACTGTGTGTGTGTGGCGTGCATGTGAGAGTGTAGATGTGGGTGTCAAGAGGCACATTTGCAGCTAGAGAATGACGTTTGAGAGCTGGTCCTCTTCCATGGTGCATGTGTGGAGTCAGAGGACAACCCTTAAGGCTCTGTTCTTGCCTTCCAACATGTGGGTTCTGGGGATTCAGGCTAGTCGCAAGAGCCTTTACCTGCTCAGCCATCTTACCATCCCCAAATAGAATTATTTTAAAATGTTATTTAGCCTTTTGATATTATGTTGTATACCTTAAGATATTTTTAAATAACTATTTTTAGTTTCTGAATACATTACTTTATAATTGGAGACAGACTTTACTGAAGTTTATTGTCTGAGGAAATAGTCTTTGTGAATGTCTCACACATTCTCAAACATAAGAATGTGTTCTTATGTCTGGTGAACAGAGAGTCCTGTACATTTTCAATAATTTATATGGTTATCTGTATTGTTCTGAACTTATTTTATTTTCTGTTTCATGTATTGCTTTCAGAAAAAAAATCTGTCAAAATTTCTAGCTATGATAGTTACTTTGTCTATATTTCTTTTTTTTTAAAAAAGATTTATTTATTATTATATGTAAGTACATTGTAGCTATGTTCAGGCATACCAGAAGAGGGCGTCAGATCTCATTACAGATGGTTGTGAGCCACCATGTGGTTGCTGGGATTTGAACTTAGGACTTCAGAAGAACAGTCAGTGCTCTTAACCACTGAACCATATCTCCAGCCCTTGTCTGTATTTCTTTAGCACCTGGTCAGTTATTGCTGTATTTACCCTGACATTGTATTGTTAGATGTATATATTTTTGGATGTTGTCTTCTTTTTGCTCTCTACCACCAAAATACAGTCTTCCCTCCTCTGAAAGTTTTTCTCTTACTAGTGTTCTTACTAGACATTGGCGTGTTTTCTGCTCTTTGGTTCTTCTTTTAGGTATCTTTAATGTGGCTTCATTCCTTGCACCCACTGAGTTTCTTCATACAACTCTGCTTCTTTTCTTTTTATTATTTTCTATCTATTGTGTTCTTTACTTCAATTTTTACATTTCATCCTTAGCTATTCCACTTCCTATTATTTTTAATATATGTTTTGTTTTTTGTTTTTGTTTTGTTTTAGACAGAACTCACCATCTCCTTGTGTGTGTCTCCTTGCATGCATGTTTACTCAGAGTTCCTGGTCCATCTGTCTCAGTTTTGCTTCGGATGGCTCCTCTGTTGAGCTGTTTGTCTGGTTATTTGTGCTTGTGAACTCATCCCTCACAGGGCAACAGCTGCTCTTTCTGGTACCACATCTCAGGGCACTATGAACAGTCCAAGTCCCTCCCTATGGGCAGCAAGAGGGGATGAGCATCATTGCAGTGCCACAGGCACCACAGAGCTTCTGCTACTGAGCCCTTTTCTAGGACTGATCTTCACCAGGCAATTCTGCTTCAGGGATTCTTTAAACACTTGGAAATAAGAAACACTGGGCAAAATCACTTTCCTTAGATACCCAGACTCTGGTCCTTAGAAGCTGGAGAGAGAAGGAGGAAGAGGGAGGGAGAGGAAAAGACAGAGAGGGAAGGGGAGGGAGGCAGAGGAGGGGAAGAAGGGAGGGAGGGAGGGAGAGAAAGAGAGAGAGAGAGAGAGAGAGAGAGAGAGAGAGAGAGAGAGAGAGAGAGAGAGAGAGGAGAGAGAGAGAGAAACCAAGGCATGATTTTACCAGTAGGAGTTTTGGATCTTCCTGCTTTACCTTTGAAATGCCTGAATCCTATACCAGGCTTGTGCTGTCCTGACATTCAATAGGTTTGGTTGTTGATCTCAGTTGCTCTGAAGATGAGGGATCCAGATATAAATATTTATATTTATTTGGGTTTCTTGGCAACAAATGAAGATGAGACACACACACACAATTTGCCACTAATACAGCACTTGTGGATTATACATTCATAACCTTTTCCTAATTTATCATTATTTGCTTATTTATCATAAATAAGATAAAGATATGATAAAGAGTTGGGATCCCAGCACCCATATAACACATAACAAGCTAGATGTGTGGAGAAAGGAGGATCACTGGGGATTTGGCCTCCAGCCTAGCCCCAGATCAGGAAGAGACCCTGATCAAAAAGAGAGGGGACCCAAGGAGCTGAAGAGGTTTGCAGCTCTGCAGGAAGAACAATAATATGTACCAACCAGTACCCCCAGAGCTCCCAGGGACTAAACCACCAACCAAAGAATACACATGGAGCACCCCTGTGACCCCCTTACTGGGGAGGTAGAGGCCATACATTCAGTAATTCAAGGTCAGCAGTGGCTTATAGTAAGTTTGATGCTAACCTAGGCTATACAACATTCTGTCTCAAAAAAACCAAAAAGCAAAAACCAAACAACCAAACAAGTAGCAGTAAGGGTTAGGGAGATGGTTCAGTCAGTAAAGTGCTTGCTTCACAAACATCAACTGAATTTGATTCCCTGGAATCCACATGTAGATCACATATAAAGCACAGAAGTTTGCACCTGTATTTGAAACACTGAGGCAGAAATAGGAGGATTATTGGGGCTCATTGTCCATTGAGTCTAGTTAAATCAGTGAGATCCAGGTGCAGTGAGAGATTCTGTCTCTAAATGAATAAATAAATAAATGATTAAATAAATAAGGTTGGGTGTGGTAGCCCATGCCTTTAATCCTAGCACTTGGGAAGCAGAGGCAGGCAAATGGTCACCCATATGAAATAAAAACTTATGCTCACACAATAAACTTGTATAAGACTTTTTATGATATCATGGTTGATGGTCATCCTGAGCTGGAAATGACTCAGAAGTTTCTAAAGCTGGTCAGTGGTTCTCCATGCTGTTCTGTATTCATCGAGGAACTCATCCAGGAATAGAAAGGATAAGCTTCTGATGCCTGGATGAGGATGAGTGAATCTCCGAAGCTTTATAATAGATGAACAAGCCAGACTCTAGAAGCTGTGAGGGGCTTGGAGAGGCCAGCTTAGCAGGTAATGGCACTTGTCACCAAACAAGGGGACCTGAGTGAATTAAGGAGACCCACCTAGTAGAAAGAGAGAATTGCCTGACTTCTACTTGTATGCCATAGCTCACATACATACACTTGCATGCATGCACAGACACAGAGTTATGGTTCCATTGAGTCAGCTGGTTTGAAAACAGCCCAAGGAGTTATGTTCTCCAGATGGCCCCTGGGGAATGTAAAAAGGAAAGGTTGGCTTGGAAATAGCAAGGGTCCTGACCCTGGAATATTTTGACAATTCGGATTCAGGAAAAACAAATTAATGTGTGCATCAGGGTCAGCTGTGGAACTGTGAAAGAATACCAGCCTTGGTGGCAGGAAGGGAGAGTGCTTTCAGGCAGCTCAAAAAGGCCTCGGGTCTCTGGGAAAGCCTTAGTCAGGGCCTCTGCCCCACCCCTTTGCCATGTTATTAAACTAGAGGGGAGGTGGAGTGTGGATTGAAGGAGGCCTTTCTGCTGTCTGCCTGTGCTGGAGGACAAGGAGACTGTTGTTTATTCCCATAGAGAAACCATGCTTTATAGAAGGAAGTGATACTGGCAGTAGTTTATCTGTAGAACCGAATTCAGACTCCTTCTGGAAAATTAAAAAACTCAACTCAGACACAAAGCATAAAGATTACACTTGATTAAAGAAAGAATATTGGAGGCTGAGGAACCCTAAGGGCTTTTTACAGTCCTACACTCTCCTTACAGCTTCCCTCTCCCACCTGGGGTCAAGGCTAGGTCAAGTTCCATTCTCCACTCACAGTTCTTGGGAGGAGCAGGAACATTCTTGAAAAACAACACAGAATGTACAGACTGATAGTCACCTGACCCTCTAGAAAGTCCCA
The DNA here is from genome assembly GCA_036184795.1 of Tokudaia tokunoshimensis. NCBI lineage: Eukaryota > Metazoa > Chordata > Mammalia > Rodentia > Muridae > Tokudaia > Tokudaia tokunoshimensis. The sequence goes on from BTHU01000017.1 coordinate 1,248,656, forward strand.
GATAGAGTTCAAATTCATGTCATGATCTGCCAATAGATGTAAAGGTCAATATGCTTAGCCAATAAGTTCAAACTATAACCTTGCTGATGTAACCTGTGCCCCTAAAAAGTACAAAAATTTTTTGTAATAGTCATCCAGGGGTCACCTTCTAGTCACTCGCCTTGAGGGACTAATTGAAGGTCGACCCTGATGTGCTTGAAAATAAACCTCTTGCTTTTGCATCGATCTGCATCTTGGTGTTTCACTTGGGAGCATTTCAAAATAAGTACCACTGACCAAGGGTCAGGGTCTTACAGAGGTCAAATTACAGTTTGAGCATTGAACCTTGTCTCTTTTCATCTTAATGGAGAAAAGTTGCAGAAATCTTGATAGGAATGTGTAAGAGCACTTTGTTGTTTTGTATTTTGTTCATTTAGTCTAAATTTCTTTTTTTTTTTTAAGATTTATTTTTATTGTTATATCTAAGTACACTGTAGCTGTCTTCAGACACACCAGAAGAGGGTGTCAGATTTCATTACAGATGGTTGTGAGCCACCATGTGGTTGCTGGGATTTGAACTCAGGACCTTTAGAAGAGCAGTCAGTGCTCTTAACCCCTGAGCCATCTCTCCAGCCCCTAGTCTAAATTTCTAACACTTCATGGATTCAAACTGTCACCCAGGAAAAGCTGTTTGAACTAGTGTTGTGGATAGCCCTGGGCTTGTATTTTGATGCTAATTCCACTCCTCAGAGGGGCTGCAGATGAGGAGTTGCCTTGTGGACCTTCTCCCCACCTTAACTTTTCAAATAAAGGCTTGTAGGTATTCATTCCATTACAGTGGCAGATCCTGGCTCAGTAAGAAGCGGCTCCAGCAGAAGAGCTTCAGCTTCTTTATCATCTGCCATTGTCTCTCTCTTCCCAGTAACATCACCCTTTCACAGTGATTCAATCCTTAGCAGTACAAAAACATACAACAAAGAAACTGTGTGGGGTGGCTCACAGCTGAGGCAGGAGAATCATGAGCTTGAGGTCAGCCTGGGCCACCATTCAAGTTCCAGTCTAGGCCAGATTTAATTATATGTCAGGAAGACATTGTCTCTCAATAAAACAAAGCAAGCCAAACCCAACAGAAAGAGCCTCAAGGCTCAGTAGCTCAAGTCATTCCACTAAGGAGTAGCTGGAATTCCCACCCCTGGATGCTGTCATTAGCATACAAGTGGTCTCTAATCCTTCCATAAAAAGAAGGAGTGGGTAGGGAAGGGTAGAAGGTGTAGGGAGGGGTATGCCAGAAGGATGTACTTCCATGATATTAACTTTTATGAAAGTATTTGAAAAAGAAACCCTGTCCTTGCTGCTCCAGGTCAGAAAACCTCTCCCAGTGACAAATCTGCCACTTCTGGAAGGTGGATGGGCTTTCAGCCTGGATTAATATTCATAGCAGCCTTATTTATAATAGCCAGAAGCTGGAAAGAACCCAGATGTCCCTCAACGGAGGAATGGATTCAGAAGATGTGGTATATTTACACAATGGAATACTACTCTGCAATTAAAAACAATGAATTCACGAAATTCCTAGGCAAATGGTCAGAACTTGAAAATATCATCCTTAGTGAGGTAACCCAATCACAAAAGATCACACATGGTATGAAGTCACTGATAAGGGGATATTGACCCAGAATCTCAGAATACCCTAGACACAATCAGCATATCAATAGATTTCTAAAAAGATGGAAGGAGAGACCCCTGGTCCTGGAAAGACTGGATGTAGGGGAACGCCAGGACAGAGTAATGAGAGGGGGTTGAACGGAGAAAAGAGGGAGGGAAGGGGGCTTATGGGACTTTCGGGGAGGGAGGAAACGGGAAAGGGGAAGTGATTTGGAATGTAAATTAAAAAAATAAAATAAAATTAAATTAAAAAAAAAAAAAAAGAAAAAAGGTTTAGACTGCCTAAAGGAGGAAGCACCAGATATCTTGTACCTCCATGGGACGAGACGTTCAGAGAACAAACTCCCTGTCGAGCCTCAAGAGGTGCCTGGACAGTTAGTTCCGTTCCACCAAAGCATGAGTGTGCTTTCCCACCAGTTTCCCCTCAAAGCCTCTTAAGGCACTGGTGAGGAAAGGCATGAGGAGAAGGAGGGCTATTGTGGCTGAATTTGTCTTCTTTGTTCTACTAGCTGCCTGTGTTCCCAGTGTAGCAGGTGTCTAAGAAGACTGGAGTGCAGCCAGTGTTGGGATGGACCCTTTTGAAAATTTCTGAGGAACTTGGCTTCCCACAAGCCACTTGTGCTATGTGGGGATTTCGGGGTAGCTCCTGAAGAAATTGATCATCATAACCCCATAGGAAGCAAGAAGGATAAGGCCTTGGGGAATTGCTACAGGATGTACTGCTGGCAGGCAGCTTCCTCACTACCCCAGCACTGCCTATGTTCCTACTTTTGGACTTAAGCGATGAATGCTTGGTCTAAGAATATTGGTTGGACACATGGTACGCAGTCACTGATAAGGGGATATTAACCCAGATTCTCGGAATACCCTAGACACAATTCGCATATCAATAGATTTCCAAGAAGATGGAAGGAGAGACCCTGGTCCTGGAAAGACTAGATGTAGGGGAATGCCAGGACAGAGAAGCGAGAGGGGGTTGAATGGGGAAAAGAGGGAGGGAAGGGGGCTTATGGGACTTTCGGGGAGGGAGGAAACGGGAAAGGGGAAATGATTTGGAATGTAAATAAAAAAACTTAGAAAATAAAAAAAAAAAGAATATTGGTTGGCTGGTGGCTGAAGAGATGGCTCAGAGGTTGAGAGCACTGGCTGCCCTTCCAGAAGTCCTGAGTTCAATTCCTAGCAATCACATGGTGGTTTACAACCATCTATAATGAGATCTGGTGCCCTCTTCTGGTGTGTAAGCACATATGAGGCAGAACATTATGTACATAATAAATAAACCTTAAAAAAAATTGGTTGGCATCTTGATTACTACTGTTGGAGTCTGCCCCACTAGCATAGCCGTAGCTATTTTGTTCCATGCCTGCCAGCTATTTTATATTGTTGCTGTAAGTATGCCTGTCAGTCATTGACACAGAAAAATAACTTAACCCAGAGCAGGGTCATGCTGATCACATATTCTGTTACGTTCTGTAAGAAGTTTGTTAATTGTAAGAAATCCCACAGCCAGGCAGTGGTGGCGCACGCCTTTAATCCCAGCACTTGGGAGGCAGAGGCAGGAGGATTTCTGAGTTCGAGGCCAGCCTGGTCTACAAAGTGAGTTCCAGGACAACCAGGGCTACACAGAGAAACCCTGTCTCGAAACCGCCCCCCCCCCAAAAAAAAAAGAAATCCCACAAAGCTTTACATAGGACCCAACAAATTAAAGGTCAGTATGAACTTTTATGTCTAAAATAGTTTGAGTACGATCTGACCACTGAGCAACACTTCGAGCACCTGTGTATGAGCTCATCGTGGTTTTTTTCCTTGATAAACCAGTCATGAGAAATGTTTAGGGTTGTAGCCTCAGGCCCTGAATTCTGAGCTTCTGCCCTGTCCAATCAGTTTTAGAGTATGTGTTCAATAAAACATCTCTGTCTGACTGAGATGTGTGGTTTGTGTGTGACTCTTGGGCCCCAACAATTGCTTTTTGTCCTCTGTTTCATTGCCTTTTACCTGCATCGTGAGACAGCAAGACTGGCTCCAAGCCTCTCAGCAGTGATTGCTGTGCCCAGACCCTTTTCCTAGCCTATGACACTCCTCCTGAAGTCACTTATGTCGGTGAAACAACCGTGTCTCCCCCAGCAAACCTTCAATAGCCTTGTAGAGAACTCTACTGTAGTCCTCCTATCTCTCCTTTATGTGTCTTTAGGCCCAAGTTTTTTTTTATGTGTCCCTGCTCCACTTTATACATTAAACCAAACTTCTGGTTTCCTTTGAATAATCCAAGTTTAAAAAAAAAGTTCTTTCAAAATAAATACATAAATAAACAAATAAATAAATCTGATATCAGATTTTTTTTTTATGTATCAGGCAAGCCTAGAAAATTATTTTTAGCATCTCTGAAAAAAGAAACACAAGATGTGTCACATATGGAAGAAATTCTTTAAAATGTGTAAAATATGTGAGATTTCAATAGGAGCCAGTGTCTGACTCCAGCCTAAAGCAACCATTGGGGTCAACTTTACAGCTGGTAACTTAAAGGGTTTATTTATTGATTGATTTACTTGTGTGTCCCAGACTAGCCTCAAGGTTGGCATGATAGCTCCTGGACCATTTAGCCAAGGTTGACCTTGGTCTCTTCATCTTCTTGCTTCCAGCTCCTGAAGGCTGGGGCAATACATGTGCCTCAAAAACCCCTTCCTTTTGTTTTAAAAAAGTTATTGTTTTCTAGACAAACTCATTGTTTTTAAAAATTATTGTTTCATTCTCTACCTCTTGAGTGCTGGGATTACAGGTATGTGCATCTCTATTCTGGGTTTTGTGGTGCTTATGCAAAAAAAAAATGACTCTGCAAGCATTTCACCAACTGAGCTACATTCTTAGCCTGTAACTTAACTGCACAACCTAGCTCATAAAAAAAATGTAAAGGGAGGCCCAGCATGGTGGTGCACACTTTTAATCTCAGCACTGGGGGGTATAGAAGCAGGAAGATCTTTGTGAATTTGAAGTTAGCCTGATGTATATATCAAACTCCAGGCCAGTCAGGGCCACATAGTGAGACCCAGTCTCAAAAAAACCAAACCTAAACAACAGAAGATGTTCTTAGATTTTGTTTGTTTTTTGAGACAGTGTTTCTCTGTGTAGCCCTGGCTGTCCTGGAACTCACTCTGTAGAACAGGCTGGCCTTGAATTGAGAGATCTGACTGTCTCTGTCTCCTGAGTGTGAGGGGATTAAAGGTTTATGCCAACACAGCCCCCAAACAACAAAAGAAAATTACCACCACTATCACCACAACAAAAGCGGGCAGCATGTGTGCACCAAAGTTAAGCTGCCTGGCACACAGAGGAACAGGTGGTCTCTCCAACCTTGATGCCTAAGGAATCAAAATACCTAGATAAATCTGAGATACCCAAAATTCTTCTCTGAATAGATGAAAGTTAGGAGGAGAAGGAGGAGGAAGAAGAGGGGGAGGAGGAGGAGAAGAAGGAAATTAACTCCTCTTTGGCTAAGTAAGACAAGGGAATGTGACCTGAGAATTGGCTGGGATTGTAGCTGATGTAACCTCCACAATAATAGACCGTTTAGTGGGCTTTGGATCATAACTGATGCTACCAATAGTCCAGGAGGATGTCATGCCAGCTTGTTAACGCAAACATACTGCCTTGGTGATCGTATGCTGAGGGAAGTGAGGAGCAAATGCTAAACTCATCTGGAGAGACAGGTCTTTAAGGTTAAAGACCATTGATGTGGGCTGCACAGGGTTCATATGTGGAATATGAGCTCACATGAGAACAGACAGACAGACAGACAGACAGACTCACGCATGCTGGTGTGTACCAGTATCTGCCCACACAATGACTGTAGAAGATGTTACAGAGCAGCAGAAGCTGGAAGATTCCATGTGTTGAGACTGAGGTGCCTAGGCCTAGCTGTAGCTTTTATTGCGGTTTTATTGGTACAAATATAAAAGCTTGCTTCAGGGTAGTGAATGGTTAAGACTAGCAGGAGGTGAAAGTTCCCTTCAGGCTGTAGTGAAGGCTAAGACTGAAACATTCCACTGAGGTTACCAGGTGAAGGTCTTTATCTCAGCATCAAGGGTTGTCTCCCTGGCTGTTTTGAGAGCAGCTCTTCCAGAATGTCTGGTGAAAGTTAGCATATGTAAAACAGAAATTAGAAAGATGAGACTTGGTACCTGGTGGGATGCCTGAGAGGCAGGGAGGATGTATAGGCAAAGGGATAGCTTACCTTGGAGTCCAAGCTGGAGAAAACCATGAGGATCTCTTTATTTCATCCACAGAGTCCAATATCACAGAATCACTTGCTTAATACAGTTATGTGATTTGCCTGCTTGTATGTCTGTAGGCCTGATGCCCAACGAGGCCAGAAGAGGGCATCAGATGCTCTGGAACGAAGTTATAGATGACTAAGTTGTTATATGAATGCTGGGAATCAGACCTCAGTTATCTGAAAGAGCAGTGCCTTAGTTCTATTGCTCTGAAGAGATGCCGTCACTAAGGCAACTCCTATCTGTCTTAGTCACTGTTCCATTGCTGTGAAAAGATGAGCAGTCAGTGCTCAGAGCTCCGAGCCATCTCTCCAGCCACATCACTTACATTTTAAGAGCGGTTCTGGGAGCCAGACCCACGTGGTGGTACACACTTGTAATTCTGGTACTTGAGAAATGGAGCGGTCGAAGGATCAAGAATTCAAGGTCATCCTCACCTACAAAATGAGTTTACTTTTACAACAGGGCTGGTCTGGAATCCACTTCAGAGATGACCTTCAGTCCCTAATCCTCCTGCCTCTGCCTCCAGTGCTGAGTACCAGCTGTGAACCAACCACATTGGTGGGAATTGGGTTTGAATTTGATATTTTTTTAATTTTTTTTCCTTGGGACAGGGTCTCTCTGTGTAGCCCTAGCTGTCCTGGAATACACTGTGTAGACCAGGCTGACCCCGAACTCAGAGATTTTCTGCCTCTGCCTCTTGAGTGCTGGGAAGTACACACAACTATGCCCAGCCTGCATATTTTTATTCTGAAGTGCTGGAAATCAGACTTGGGAGACTTGTACACGCCAGGCAACCTATAACCAATGCCCAAGACTTCTCATTTTTATATTATTTTTGTTAATTAATTTGCCATACTAAAGGTTGAACCCAGGGCTTTGCGCTTGCTAGGCAAATGGTCTACCACTAAGCTATACATAGCCCTAGGTCTAGTCAAGTCCTAAAACGTTTCTTCTTGACTCTTTTGGCTTGGCATGGTGGTAGTGAACCCTGTAATCCCAGCACTTGGAAAGGAGAGGCAGGAGGATCAGGAGTTTAAGATCATTTTCACATATTTACAGAGTTCCTGGCTAGCCTGGGCTATCTGAGACACCATCTCAAAAACAAAACAAACCTTGGTGGCTCGCACCTTCAGTCCCAAATTGGGAGGCAGAGAGGGCAGATCTCTGAGTTGGAGGCCAACTTGGTCTACAGAGCAAGTTCCAGGATAGCCAGGGCTACACAGAGAAACCCTGTCTCAGGAGTGGAGGGTGGGGGCATGAAGGAATAGGGGAGTGGGGAGTGGGAAAGGCATTTTGTGTGTGCTTTTTGCTTTGAGAGAGGGTCTCTCTCTAAACCTGAAGTTGGCTGGTGGATGAACTCTTGGGATCTGTATCTGGGTCCCCAAGAATGACAGGCGTACTCACAGCTGTGTTGAGAGCTTTTTATGTGTGCCTGGAAGACTTAGTTTCAAGTCTTCATGCTTGCGGAGCAAGGATGCCTGCCCTCTGAACCATCTCCCCAGGTTCTACTGTTTTAACATGAAAGGCATACAAAACATCCTCAAGCAAAAATACCCCAGGTGAGGGAGTAGGGGTGGTACAGTTCCTGTACAGAACTGTGTACAGTTAGATGCTTAAGACATCACATTCTTCTGGGAAGGAAATGACGAACCCTGATGGGCCTCTGAGGAGAACCTTGCCCATTATAAGGTCACCATGAAGACTTCCATCCTTGTATCTCAGAGTCACACAACCAGTGCAAAGTATAAAGGGAAGTTTCCGGCTTCTTGAGAACTGGCTAGCAGCCCCAGGGCAGACTAGCATCAAACTGAGACCATTTCACAGATGTCTGAGTGCAGTTTTGTGTTAGAAATCTCAGATGAGAAAGAATCCTTTTATCTGGCGTAGCCGTCTTTCCTTCCTGGACGGGGCTTCCTATTCTGTGCCTCAGTCAGGTGAGAGCCAAAAAGAGTTTGAACCTGTGCAGGGAGAGAAGTTGAAGCCGGTTTGCGCGAGGTTCAGGTCTGAATTTCGCTTTGTTTGGGTCCCTGCCCACCGGAGGTAAAATGAGCAGCGAGATGTGGGGGAAGTGGCCCCCCGGAGCTGGGTCGAAACTACTAGAAGATGCAAATTGATAAATAAACATTAAAACAATGAGGTAAGCCTTTCACAAAGGACAAATTGCTAATCTAACCTCCGAACGGGAGGGGGTGGGTGGGAAGGCTGCTTTGGTGAAACAAAGGCAGCTTTCATGGCCCGTGTTTTATTTGTAAACTGGCAGCAGCCGGTCTGTTAAATGGATTTAGTCTCACCTGCCTCCAGCAGGTGAGCCTCTCTTTCTCCAAACGTCTCCTAGAATCGGTCACCTGATCTGACCAGGAAAAGCCTTGGAAGCTGGGCCAAATTTTAGCCACTTTAGAGAAACAGCCAACTTGTTCATCAACAATAGGGCCAGTGTGTGAGGGGAAGGGTCTGGGAGTGGCGAGCTTTCCTGGTTTAGACTAATGACAGGCCTCCGCCTTCTACGTCCCAGAATTTGAGGCCTTCTCTTGGGAATAGGGGTTGTCTGTGCTCCTCTAGTAACACCCCAAGGATGAGGAGGTAGGTGGCTGTCATCCTGTCTCCTTGCTGAGGGAAGTCTACAGGCTCCCCTGTAGGTGCTTCCCTGTCTCCCACCCCCGCCCCCAGGCCTGTCACTCCACTCAAACTGAGGAAAGGACAGTCTGGCAAGGAGGTGACACACAGATGGCAGTTAATCACCCCAACCACCACAGATAAGGCCCAGGCTCCAGTGACCTTTGGCCTCCTTTCCTCTCTGACTGGCCAGCCATCACCCCACTTCCTTCACCTGGAAAACCAAGGTGTTCTGGTGGGGTGAAGGGCAAGGTGACTCCTCCACAAGGGTTGTCCAAAGCCCTTTCAGTTATGCCTTGCTGGGATTTCAAATGCAGTCACAGCTCGGGTCTCTGTAAGGATAGGAACTCCAAGGCTGTGACCAGAGAGATAGCTTGGCTGGTGAAGGTACTTCCTACTGATCTGAATTTAATCCTCTGGGACCCACAGGGTGGAAGAAAAGACTCCTGAAAGTCGTTGGTTGACCTCTGACCTCAGAACACACACACACACACACACACACACACACACACACACACACACACACGGTGGGGATAGCAGAGAAGTCCTTGGAGTGAGGTGCTGAACTGGCGTCTATCTTACTTGTTTTGGCCCTGTCCGCTCTAGGGGCACTTTACTTGCTCCTGGTGGCTTTTGAGGAAGCATCTCGAGTTCCCTTGTGCCCCTTGGGAATCTTCTGTGACAGTAACGGTAGCCTTGCTTCTATATCCCACATACTGCGAACCTGCTCTGGGCTTGTACCTCACTGCAGGCACACCATACTCTGGCCGCCATGTTAGTGGCAGTGTTGGGCATTGTTGACCTCTTGTCTTAGTCCTCTCTCCCTGGCTTGTCCAGCGTTTCACTTTGCAGGTTCTTCTCAGCCTCCTCTGCTGGGCTCTGGTGAGAAACCCCTCTCTTTGGTGGCTCTTGGGCATCCTTAGAAGTTTCCTGAAACTTTCTCAGAAAGGCCCTACCTTGCATCAGCCTCTGGCCCTAACACATCCCTCCTCTCATCCTCTCTTTTATCCTGCCCGTCTCCACTTGTATAAAGCCTCATTCTATTTGCTTGATCACTTGCTGTGTGTGTGTACGTTTTATATTTCCTCTACCACTCTCTGTCTTATTTTAGGCATCACAGTCACACATGATCACCCCCAGTTTTTATTTGGGAGCTGGGGATTTGAACTTGGATCTTTTGACTTTCATAGTAAACAACAAGCCCTACCTTCTTATTTATTTAGTTTGAGACAGGACTTCATGTAGCCCAGGCTGGCCTTGAACTTGCTACACAGCTGAAGATGATCCTGAGCATCCGGCTCTCCTGTTTTCATCTCTTGGATACTGGGATGACAGGAGTCAGGAGTCAGGTACTGGATGACCAGGATGCCTGGCTTAGGGAACCCAGGGTTTCATGAATGCTAGTGCATACTAATTGAGCTCCAGCCCCAGCAGCCTGAAAGTTTTAATTAACTTATACCTGTATAGACTTACTGATTCTCTTTCCAGTTTTAACTCCATGATGGAAACTGTGTCTATACTCCTTAGAAATCATACAGGGGCCTGGCACACTGTAGGTACCCAGTTGACATTTGTTGAAAGAGTGAAATGTAATGACTAGTTTATAGAGGAGGAAATGGGCATAGCAAGACCAAGACAATTACTTAAGGTCACAGTTGGTGTCCTTGTGGAAGTTAGAACTCAAATCTCTTTGACCTCAAGACAGGGACACTCACTTACAGCAGAGATTACATTCCTCCTACATTGTTTCCAGTATCAATTTCTTACTCAAGTATGCGGGAGGTTCCCATTATTCATTGTGTCTGTTCCGATCTGGAATCTTGTCTGATTTTCAGGGCTAGAAACCAGTGTGTCTTAGATGCTTGTAAGTCTTTACCTCAGAATTTAAGTTTTAGATAGGCAATTCGCGTCAGATTAACAGAAAGCTCTTTTCTATTGTCTATTGTTTCTGAGTTTGCTCAGCAGCTAGGTGTGCCCGTCCTAGATCCTCATCCTGAATTCGAATTCTGTCCTCACCAGGCCCATGTATCCTCCCTCTTTTGTCTTCATTTAACCAGGAGGGGTTCTTCCAAACTTTAACCTTATTAACAATTGCATGCAAAATGTGCCTGACTTAGGAATGTGGTGCAAACGTTAATCTCAAGGCCAGGTAATGTCAGGTATTTTCTGAACTCACTTGTCTTAACTCCATTGTTGCAGCTACCAATTTCATTCTTTTTAATTGCTGTACTGTTGGGAATTGATAGATCACTGGGGAAATAAAAATTAAAACCAAAGGAGATGTTGCTGCATATCTATTAGGATGGTCACTAAAAATAGGGATGGAAAATAACAAGCTGGGAAGCATGCAGGGGAATCAGAACTCTTGAAGTTGCTAGTGGGAGTATAATATGTGGCAGTCATTACAAAAAACAGTATGATCACTTTGCAAACCACTTAAAGACAGAAATGACATTTATTCTTCTAATCTGTGTATATACTCAGAATAGTTTAAAACAAAACAAAACAGGCACATTTTAAAGGCAACATTGTTTCCAATAACCAAAAAGTGGAAACAACCCAAATACATCATCCACAGATGAATGGATCTATGAGGTATAATTGTACACTTGCTATAGACTATTACTAAGCGCTACAAAAAAAAAAAAAGAAATTTGGATACATTGATTAACTTCTCCCTAATGTTAGGCTAAGTAAGATAGTCATAAAATGAATGTTATTCAGTGAGTCCTCTTACATGAATGCCTAGAACAGGCACATTCAGAGACAGAAAGTGAAACCAAGGCTCTCAGGAGCTGGGGTGGGGGAATTGTTACTTAAAGGCTACATAGTTTCAGTTTGATGTAAAGAAGAATTCTGAGATGGTTGATGGTTACATGCAATGCGACTGTTTCTGATGCTACTGTGTTATATACTAGTGATCAAAAATGGTGAATTTTATGTCCAATATATACATTTAAAATGGAAAAAAGAAAGATTTATTGCATTATTTATGTATGTGTCTGTGTCTGAGTGGATGTTTGGGCACCAAGTGCATGCAGGCACCTGAGGAGGCCAGAAGAGGGCATCAGATTCCCTAGAGCTGGATTTCAGGTGGTTGTGAATTACCCCACATGGGTGTTGGGAACTGAACTTGGGTCCTCTTCTTCTAACCACTGAGAAGCCCTATGTTCACTATGGTTTACTACAATAAAAAAATGGAAGACACCACACACACACACACACACACACACACACACACACACTCACACTCACACATACGAGATAGACTCTCATATAGCTGAGACAAACCTCAAACTCACTATAAGGCTGAAGATGACTTTTACTTTCTATTGTCCTGACTGCCAGGTTTGATGATTCAAGCCTATACCATAGCACCTTGATTTTGTGTGTTGCTAGGGATGGAAACTGGGGATTTCAGCATGCTGGACAGGCACTCTGCCAATGAGCGGCATCCTTAGTCCTAAGCATAATGCTACACGTTATTTATATCTCTAAAAAGGAGTCATCTGAGCAATCTGAGGATAAATTGGGATATAATTGTCAGTAACATCCTGTGCTGCTTTAAGTAAGATCTCTAAGATTTCACTTAGAATTTCCTCATCTCTGGTTGAGTGATCTTTCTAATATTAACTGTTAATGCATTGCTTCATGATTTATATTATTTTATGTTTTCATGTTTCCCAGATTTCATCTATACTGGACAATATACAAATTTTTTCTTGTTTGGTTTTGTCTTTTGAGACAGTCTCATTACACAGCCCACACTAGACTTGATGTAGCTCGGTCTAACTTGCAGCTATATTCATGCCTCAGCATCCAAAGTGCTAGGCTTACTAATGACCTTTTGAAAAGACTTTTCTTGCTGGGCCTATGGCACACTCCTATAATCTCAGGAAGGCAGAGTCAGGAAGCCTTGAACTAGAGATCAAGGCCAGCCTGGTCCACATAGCAAGTTCCAGTCAATACTACATAGGGAGACACTGCCCCCCGCCCCCACCGCACCCCCACACTTTTTCTTTCCCTCTCAAGAGCATTTCCTTTCCCTGTCTTGTAAAAAGTTGCAAAGAAGAAAGTATCTATTTTTGCTTCATGGATACAAACATGCTAGTTTTAACCTTCTGATTAAAATATGTTTGGTCCTGGGCTGTGGTCTTCCAAACCACTGGCTTAGGAAATGTCACATGTGGTTGGCTCAGTTTGTATTGGGTGCCTGACCCTGAACCAATTACTGCACCCTGGGAGGATGGAACAATTGAATGCCTTGGATCACATCAAGGCTCAAAAATTGAGCTGAGAGTGGAAATATCCAATGCCAACTTCAAGCCTGCATTATTAAAATCCCAATGTGCAGCAGCAGGGACTGGATAGAAAACCGTTTCCTTTTTGAGGCAGGGTCTTGTATAACCCAGGTTGAAGTTGAACTTTCAATGTAGCAGAGGTATATCACACCACATGAAGTTTATGTGGTGCTAGGGATCAAACTCAGGACTTCATACACATTAGGCAAGTATCTCCTGATGGTTGTCTCCCCAGCTGAGGTGGCTTGAATGGGAGACGTCCTCATTGTGTCGGGCATTGGAACACTTGGTCTCAGTTGGTGAAGGTATTTGGTGATGCAGACTTGCTGGACGTAGTGTGTCACCAGGGGCAAGCTTTGAGTGAGAAATCCCTCCAGCTACTTCCAGTTCACTCTGTTTCCTGCCTGTAGTTCAAGCAATGAGCTCTCAGCCACCTGCTCCAGCTACTGTCCCTGCCACCTGCTGCCCTGCTGTCCTGCCATGATGTGTCATCACAGTGACAGAAAAGTTTGCTACTCTCTCAATAGTATGCTTGTTGTTTGTATAGATTTATTTATTTTACTTTATGTATATAAGTATTTTGCCTGAATATGTGTCTGCGTACCATGTGAGTGCCGGGCGCCTAAGGATACCCCAGAACTGGAGTTACAGATGGTTGTGAACCACCATGTGGGTTAAAGGAGTTGAACCCAGGTCATCGGGAAGAGCAGCCAGTGGTTTTGACTGCTGAGTTATTGCTCCCACTCCTGTTATTCTTATTAATAACAGAATCTCACATCCTAGGGAACAGGTCTTCTATGGCTTGTACTCTCATCCCTGCTATGATCTAAAGGTTGACATCCTCCCAAACTTTGTATGTTAGAACCTGGTTCCCACTGTGATAGACGATATCTAATAGGGTCTTTAGGAAGGAATTAGATTGTGAGAGGCCAGGGTGAACTACCTTGACCATTTCCTGCTTTGTGAGAACACAAAGCAAGTCAGAAGTAGGGAAAAGAAACTTTACCAGACATTGGACCTGCTGTGTGCCCATGAATTGGACCCTCCCCCCTCCATACATTTGTTGTGTTTACATTCTGTGTGAAGTCGGGCACCCTGAACTCACACGCGTAATCTCTGCATTTGGGATCATGAGACAGGAGGATTGCTCAGTTTTTGAAGCTATCCTGGGTTACAATATTGAGTTCCAATCCAGCTAAGCCTACACAGCAAGACCTGTCTTGACTGCCCCTAAAATAAATAAATAAATAAATAAATAAATAAATAAATAAAATTAAAATAAAAAAACTATGAGGTATAAGGTGTTTTTAAATTTTTTTCTTTATCCATTTTTATGAATGTAATTCCCACTGGTGGGAATGATGATGGAGGTGCTTGGATTCTGAAACTCATTGACTGTGAAAGGTAATGGTTTTCCTGCACTTTTACACGGTATCTAAAGCCTGCCTGACACGTGTAAGTACCTAACAAGAACCTAGGCTCAGCTTTGCTGTGAAGATGGCTATCTTATTGTTATTTACTTATTTATCTTTGCAGGGGGCATTGTCTCATTCTGTAGCCCAGTTCGGCCTGGAACTTCTATGCAGACTAGTCTGAAAAGTTAGGGTGGTTCTCCTATCTCAACCTTTCATGTGCTGGGATGACAGATGTGACCCACCAAGCCTAGCATTCCTCCAGAAATGGGTTCCTTTGCCATTGACAGTGTCCACACTCAGGATACAATAATGCTTTATACTTTGTGGTTCCTGTTCCCCATCAGGGAGTCAGAAGACACGAAGGACTCAGCTGTGTCTCTTGAGAAAAAAAAACAAACACCCAGGAGGAGGCTAATGGACCACATTCTATTCTAGAGCAGCCCCTCTTAGCCTTGAGTGGGGACCCCTTTGGGGGCCGAATGACCCTTCCACAGGGGTCACACATCAGATATCCTCCATAACAGGTATTTATATTATGATTTATACAGTAGCAAAGTTGCAGTTATGAAGTAACAACAAAAATAGTTTTGTGGTTGGGGGTTACTACAACATGAAGAACTGAATTAAAAAGCCAGAGCATTAGGAAGGTCGAGAATCACTGTTCTTGAAGGAGAAGTATGTTTGTGTTTGTATTAGTTTCTTGTTGCTGCTGTAACAAACTGGGAGTTACAAACTCAGTGGTTGAAAGCCTTAAAATCAATCATGTAGAAATTATAAGTTCTAAGACCAAGGTGTAGCCAGGCTTCCACAGGGTCTAAGGCAGAACCTGCTCTCTCAGCTCTCCCTCGGGTAGAAGTACCTGTATCCCTGGGCTCATGGCTACCCACTGAGGTCAGTGTCTTCAGGCCTTTCTCTGTGTGGGTCTCTGTGGTTTTATTTTGGATCTCTATTCTCCACTTTCCTGTCTCTTTTGCTGATTTTGCCCTCTGGTCTCATCCTGTGGAGGACCCTTGTGAGTCCATTAGGTCTGTGTAATTTAGGATAATTTCCAGTTTAGGATCCTTGGTTATCTGCCAGGTCCAACTTGCTCAGTTAAGCAATACTGCATAACTCATAGATTTCAGGAACCAGAATGTCAAGGTTATCAGGGTCACTATTCTACGATAGCCATTTCCTCTTAGACCTAATTATATGATTTTTGTCTTTTAAAATTGATTTATTTAGGGACTGAAGAGACGGATTATCAGTTAAGAACACTGGCTGCTCTTCCAGAGGATGGGCATTTGGTTCCCAGCACCCACTTGGAAACTCACAACTGTTTACAACCTTGGCTTCCGAGGTCAACACCTTTTTCTGATTCCCTTGGGCATCAGGCACACAGGTAGTACACATATAGACATGCAGGCAAAACACACATGCACATACAACAAAAAACAAGTAAACCTTTTTTTTTTTAAAAAAAAATTAGTTTGTTTAGCCAGACTTAAGGGAACATTCCTATAATCCCAGCATTTGAGAGGAGAGAGGAGGCAGGAAGCTTGCTGTAAGTATAGGATATAGAGGCAGCCTAAGCTAGAGAATGAGCTTGGGTCAGCCTGATCTACAATGAGACCTTACCCCCCCACCCCCCCAAAAAAAACCAAAAACAAAATAACAAAAAGCTAACAACAATAAATGAACACAATAAATAAACACTTGATTTTTTGTTTGACTTCTAAAAGAACATATTCAGAGTGTTTGTAAACACCAACAAAAACTAAATTGCACAAAGGTCAAAAAGTCATAGAAAGACCTTCATTATCAGGGGAATGTCAGTCAGGACTGCAGTAAGTGCCCTTGTGTGGAAGGTCCCTCACAAAGCACTTGTGGTAATCGGTGAGCATTGATGTTAAGGGACAGAGCCCTTACAATGAGATTCCGCTCCTTGGGCTCTGAGCTCACAAAAGGATCCATGCTGTTACCCTAAGAGTGTGTTCATCATCTCCTCAAATGGTTTCTTATAAAAATCAAGCATTCAGTTCCTCTTCCTTCGTCTCCTCCCATCCCTGCCTGCCTGTGTGTCTGTCTGTCTGTCTCTGCCCCTTTCCCTGACTCCCACCTTCAGTGGTTGCTATATCAAGATGTTAGGTGAAAGGGCCTTGGTCTTGGGTTTTTGCAGCCTCTAGAGCTGTGAACATAAACTTTTACTCATCATACGTTACACAGTGAGGTGTTCTGTTATAGTAGCACATAGCAGTCTAAGATAATTAGCATACTCACATGGAGGAATAAACAGAAATACAGACAGTAATGAGTGCTGGGGAGGACTTGGGAGAACGAGAATCCCAGCACATTACCGGTTAGAATAGCAAATAGCATAGTCACACTAAAAACAGGTTGGTGGTTCCTTGAAAAGCCAAATCTAGACTGACCCACTCCTGGGTATAAAACCAAGGGAAGTGAACACAGGAGCTCAAGTAGATAATTGTATATCAGTGGTTACAACTGCATTACGACAACCCAGCTGTCCATCACAGATGTGTGGGTGTAGGGCTAGGGCTGTAGCTCAGCAGAAGAGTAGGAACTGACACCCTAGGTCCAGTACCCAGAACTGCCCAGAACAAAACAAAACAACAGATTAACAGAGACTGGATCAATAGAATGAGCCATGTCCCTGTAGTAGAATTATTGTCTGGTCATACAAAAGAACACAGATGGAGACTGTATGATTCCATCCATCTGAACTGTCCAGAGTAGATGAACCCATGGAGACAGACAGAGGATTCACACTTGCCATGCTCAGAGGCAAGCAGGCAGAGTGAGTTTGACAGCTGCATGCCAGGGTTTTGTTCTGTGATGAATCCTTTAAAGGGTTGGGTAGAAATGGCTGTGCAATGCTGTGAATAGGCACTCGGGCCCTTTAAAACAGTTAAGGATTATGTTATGTGAACTTTCTTTTAATTAAACAAAATACAAACATAAGATAAATATTGAAAAATTGTGTTCTTGCTCATTTCCTCTACCCATATAGACACCTGAAGACAGGGTCCCACATGGCATCCCAGCCTGGCCTTGAACTTTTCTCAGCTCCTTCTGCCTCAACCACCATGGCCTGCCATCTTCAATATTGCTTAATCCAGATACTGTTCCACTGAGAAACAAAGTCATTTAAGGCCACAGTGATGGTACATGTCTTTAATTCCAGGACTTGGGAGACCGAGGCAGAAAGGATGATTAGCTCAGGGCCTTCTTGGGTGACATGGTTAGAGACCAGCCTGCACTATATAGCAAGATCCTGTTCCAAAACTAAAAGCCAGGATAGTTTATTTAGCATAAGCATTTATGGCATACAACTTTCCATAAGTAGTTTTATTTGTACCTCAGACATTTTTAATTACAATATGATTTATTTTGGTTATACAATTCATTGTGATCTGTTTATGTTGAAGTATGTTTCAAAACTTTTAAGTACTTGGATATGTTTCTGTTATCAGTTTCTATTCTGAGTGTATGGCAACCAGAGAACATACTTTGTATTGATTTAATTCTTCTCGTCTTTTTTTTTCCTTTTCTATATTTAGAAATCTTTTAAAAATTCATTTTGAGATATTTATAGGTTTGCATGAAGTACTATGAAATAGCTCATAAAGATACTACCTGGAGTCTCAGCCTGACACGGATGAAGAAGCAGATGCCAGGATGACACTAAGTTGGACAGCCACTTTGACGTATGATACTCTCCGGTTTGCTGAATTTGAAGATTTCCCTGACACCTCAGAGCCTGTTTGGATTCCGGGCAGAAAATACAGCATTTTCACAGAGAAGGACGAAATCTTGTCTGATGTTGCATCCAGACTTTGGTTTACCTACAGGAGAAACTTTCCAGCTATTGGGGGAACTGGTCCTTCTTCAGACACAGGCTGGGGTTGGTTGCATGTGTCAGTGTGGACAGATAATCTTTGCTACCTCGATGCTTTCTTCGACAGGAAGGACAGCTACTATTCCATCCACCAGATAGCGCAAATGGGAGTTGGTGAAGGCAAGTCTATAGGCCAGTGGTACGGGCCAAACACTGTTGCCCAGGTCCTCAAGAAACTTGCCGTATTCGACACATGGAGTTCCTTGGCTGTTCACATAGCAATGGACAACACTGTGGTGATGGAGGAAATAAGGTTATGCAGGGCCAGCCTTCCCTGTGCTGGGGCTGCTGCATTTCCTACTGATTCAGAGAGGCACTGTAATGGGTTTCCTGCTGCACTGGGACTGACAGACATCAATGAGGCCTATGTGGAGATGCTGAAGTACTGGTTCATGATGCCCCAGTACCTGGGTGTTATTGGAGGGAATCCCAACAGTGCCCAGTACTTTATAGGCTACTTTAGTGAGGAGCTCATTTCTCTGGACCCCCATACTATACAGCCTTCAGTGGAGCTGACTGACAGCTGCTTTATCCCCAATGAGAGCGTCTACTGCCAACACCCTCCCTGTAGGATGGGCATTGGAGAGCTTGACCCATCCATTGCCATGGGATTTTTTTTTCCTGTAAGATCCAGGAAGACTTTAACAACTGGTGTCAGCAAGTCAAAAAGCTATCCCAGCTTGGAGGTACCCTGTCCATGTTTGAGTTGGTACAACAGCAGCCTTCTCATCTGGCCTTCCAGGATGTCCTGAACCTGTCCCTAGACTCTTCTGATGTAGAGAGTCTAGAGAGGTTCTTTGACTCTGAGGATGAAGACTTTAAGATCTTATCCCTCTGAAAATCCTGTGGTTGGGGGACGGCCTCCATGGCCCTCGTTGGGGTGCTTTGAGAACTCAGACCTGCCTTGGCACTCAGTGTCACCGCATTCCATCCACCCAGCCCATCCCTGCTGAGTGCTGGTCACCATGCCACCTCTGTCCCAAGGGCCTGCTCTGCTCATGGACCAAGGACTGTGGTACCTGGAGGCCTTAATGCTTGGAGTCAGACTGCCTAAGCCCAAACACACGAAGGGCCTGTCCACATGAAGTCACTCATCAGAAGGCCCAGTCAGGAAGAGCAGTGGGTCAGGAGCTCCCAGAATTCTCCACTGGACACTGCCAGCCCTAGTCAGCACATCATCTTTGGTTCTGCTTTCTCTGGGCACCTGGGTCTGTAGTTTATTTGGAATTAAAGCCCTGTTTGAAGTTGTTTAACAAAGACATGAATTTCTGGGGCATTTCCCAGGTCAGTCTTAGAAGATCTGCAGGTTGTCATGTACAGAGTGACAGCCACATCATGGCCTCCAGCTGGGCG
Source organism: Tokudaia tokunoshimensis (assembly GCA_036184795.1). Lineage (NCBI taxonomy): Eukaryota > Metazoa > Chordata > Mammalia > Rodentia > Muridae > Tokudaia > Tokudaia tokunoshimensis. The sequence continues at coordinate 1,268,151 of BTHU01000017.1, forward strand.
GGGTGAGCTTTTGGGCTGTCTCCTCTGCCCAGTGTGATTTATCAAGGGCTACCTTAGTGGGAAAGCATATGGAGAGAACCCCAGCAAGGCTGCTACTTGCTTTGGAGAGAAAGTATTCTCATGGGGCATTTGGAAAAATCCAAAGATGTCAGTGTGCATGGGCACAGGATGGGCACCTGAACCTTGGAGCAGCTGACAGGCTCCTGGGGCTTCTGGAGTTGTGGTCTTGAGGTTCCCCGTTAGGACCTCACTAGGGAAGAGAGATGGTTCATGACATACCGCCTGCTGCTGTTAGTCACCCAGCTTTCCTCTGGGAGGAGAGGGAGGGGAGCAGAGCTGCTCTTTGCCTAAGACACCGTGCCCACTGGTGGTAGGGTACGCACTGCTATTTGAGCCTTCCTCCATGTTATTTCCCTTCTCAGAAACCCTCCTGGGTCACAGGAATTTATAGATGGTTTGGGGCCAAAGGGGTAAAAGTGCTACAGTTTTTTGGTGCATAATAGACATTTAGACAGAGCAGGTGGCTCCAGGCACTCACAAGTGAAGAGTTCAGACCTCCTTAGCACTCATTTCCATACCTGTCACCTTTTAACTCTGGCTTTCTGCGCCTTCAAGCTCTTGATGCTCTAGGTCTGCTGTCTTAGGAAATCATCTTTTCTCCCCCTAGATATGAGCAGGGTGTGGCAGTGTGGGGAGGCCCATGCAAGAGCCTTGCTAAAAGCCCTTCCAGGAGCCTGTAGGTGGGTGAGACCGGAGCTAAGCAGAGATACAGCAGCTCTAGCCCACAAGGTAGCAAGAGATCCCTGCCTACCAAGTGTTGACATATTTATTTCATCTTACTCTTTCATTCTCCCACATCTTGTCCCTTCACTTCAGATGGGGTGTGGCAGGGGGAGGCCAGGACAGTGTCCATTCCCCTGGAGCTTGTTTCCTGAGTCCAGAAGCCATTGTGCTGCTATCGCCCAGGGTCTTGCTGTAACTCCTGCTGTTGGTAGCAAGGGGTGGACCAATGGAACACTCCAACCTGAGGGAACTCTCAGGGCTCGAGAAAGGTTTCCTGAGGTTGTTCATTCTTAGTAGTGTAGTTTGCAATTCTTAACGGTAAATAATGTTTCAGTAGAAAAAAAAAGATTCTACCTGCCTGTTTATAGGCTGAATTATGTCCCCTCCTAAGTTCATTTTTAAATCTTAATGTCCATTATCTTTGAATGTGGGGACTGGGAAGAAATGTCTCCAGAGAAGGGATCAAGTTAAAATCAGGTCTTTAGATAGATAGTTCCTTACTGAGTGACACGCATCCTTACAAAAGTAGAAACTTGGGGCTGGCAGATGGCTCAAGTCAATCTCTGGAACCCACAAGGTGGCAGGAGAGAACAAACTTCGAGGGTTGTTTGTCCCTTGCCGGCTGGTCACATGAGTGAGGTGACGTGTGCAGATAAGGAGACAGGCAGGAACAGCAGGAAGGAGTCAGGGGTGAGGCCTGGAGCAGCATCTCCACGCAGCAGGCAGAGCTTTCCTGATACTTTAACTTTGGATTGTGCGAGATAGACCGCCATTGTCTAAGTCACTCAGAGGGTGGTGTTATTTTGTTGTTTTGTTTGTAGCCCTGGCAACCTTCTACAAAGGGAATCAACCAGATCCCCTTGATGGTGACATCCTTCCTAATTAGAGGGAATTGACTTTGTTACAATCCATCCACCTTTTACGTGCATTGCCTTCCAAGTATGGATGTACTGTAGTTGGCTAAAAGACATTTAGGTTGTTTCCATTTGGAGCTATCATGACTACCACTACTATAAACATTCATGCCAATATATTTATTGTAGTTTTATTTTTACATAATTACTTACCTGTTGATTGGTTTAGTATGTGTGTTGTAGATATGTAACATATCTGTAAGTATTTGCATGTGCATGTATGCATGCATATGTGGGTTTGTGTGTATTTGTGTGTGTCTTGGTCATAGGTCTATGACCATAGGTGTCTTCCCTTGTTGAGCCCTCAGGGTGTTTGTTTGTTTGTTTGTTTGTTGAGACAGGGTCTCTTGCTGAACTTGAAGTCCCTCCATTGCTAGGGTCACTAAGCTAGGACTACCATCTCCTCCTACTCTGTGCTGCAGTTACATGAAGGTCACCACGCCTGGTTAAAAGACCTCGAGTTATTTGTTTTATTTTATACATATGAGTATTTTGTCTGCATGCATGTATGTGAACCAGACATGTGTTTGATGCTTGAGTGGTTCAGAGAGAGTGTTAGATCCCTGGAACTGGAGTTGTGAGCCACCATGTTGGTGTTAGGAACCGTTGAGCTATCTCTCCAGTCCCATGCCTGGCTTATTATGTGGGTGGCCTCTGTGAATCTGACTCAGGTTCCCCTCAGCCCTCTTCTGTGGTTTTAAGAACTCTATTTGTAGACTGTTTTTAGAAGTTGTCTTAAACATTATAAAACACACCTTTGTGTCCACACAGATGTACGGAGACTGGAGTTCCCTGTGTGCCTGTCTTATAGTAATGCATTAGGCATGGTACCAGACAAGCATACTGGTTTTTCAGCCACCCAGCTTGTTTTCAAGAACTTGAGAAAAAAAAAACCAAACAAACCAGTCCATTAATATTTACTCATATGTTTATTTCATCTCTTCTTTTCTTCATTCATCCTGTTCCAAATTCTTCTTAGATTATTCAAGATAGTTATTTTTAGAGCATATATATTCAACAAATTCCATTTTCTTTATTCTGAGATATGTATCCAATCTGCATTATTAAGGTATTTTTTTATTTTCTTTTTTTGCTGGATATTGAATCCTGTCTTTTTCATTTTGGTACTGGGATGGTACCCAGGGCCCTGGACACACTAGGCCAGCACTCTACTGCTCCAATCACAGTCCTTAGATATTCATTCTGGGTTGACAGTTTTCTTTTGGTATTTTTACAGCACAGTTCCGCTTCCTCCCAGTTCCTGTGGCCTCTGATGAGGTGTTAAGGTTTCTTGAGCTGCTGTCCTGCTCTCTGCAGATAGTTTAAGGAAGGAGTCAGCCTTCTCTGATTCTTTCTGAGAGGTTTGTTTGTTTTGTCTCTTTTATCTTAAGCACTTTGGCCCTAATTAAATTTTTTTCCTCTAAAAGAATTTAATGTTGTTTGGGGTTTGCTGAATTTCTCAAATTGGCAGGTTTTATGTTTTTCACTGGAACTGTAGAGGGTTTTCTGTTCTTATTTTGCCTATTGGTCTTTCCTGCAGGGTACCCTTTCCTCTTTACCTCTCACACAGTGGTGATAAATGTGAACCCCTGTGGTGTTATCTCAGGGCCCCAGGATCTTGTTCATCTTCCCACCACCATTTTATTTTTGTATTTACTTATGCACACATATATGTACATATACACACATACACATACATACACACCAAACAAACAACAAACAAATAAATAACAGTGTCATTAAAAAACAAACACAACCTCCCAGTTAGGGCTGAGATGAAGGTGAGTGTTTGAAAGTTTCTGCAGTATGTCTAAAGCCCTTCATTTTGTTAGATCCCAGGACCACAAAACCAAACTGGGCTTTTTTCTTTTCATTTCTCCTTTATCCTTTCTGTCAGCTTCCTGAGAGGGCCCGCCTTTCCACCCACTTAACATTGGCCTGGCTTTTTGGAGTTTTCTTTATTCTACTTTACTGTTTTGGTATGTGGTAGGAGGGTGCATGTGCCACAGTGTGCTTGTGGGGTTGGAGTTCTCAGGAATCAGTGTTCACCTTTGTCTGAGCCGTCTTGCTGGCCCTTGTCAGGCAACTTTAACATCTTCAAAATCGTGTGTGTATGTTTCAGTTTTCCAAGTTCTTAGTATGCCAATTAATTTTGGATTACCTCCTGGGCATTTTGAACATTAATATTGTTAGTTCCCCAGTCTCACATGTGAATCCTATAGTGGTGGTGTTACTTTGGTAGAATGGTCAACATATTAGGCCTCCCAAATCCTGTGGTGGCTTAGGGTGTAGCTCAGCTGTAGACTGTCCTCAAGCATGCTCCTGCTGGATTGATTCTCTCAGCACCACAGACACACAAATCCCATATAACACAGGATTTGATGCGCACCTTCTCAGACACAGTTGCAGATTCCATCAGTCTTCCTTGAGTTAGATTTTACTATTTCTTTTTTTTTTTTTGTTTTGTTTTTTTTTTTCGAGACAGGGTTTCTCTGTGTAGCCCTGGCTGTCCTGGAACTCACTTTGTAGACCAGGCTGGCCTCGAACTCAGAAATCCTCCTGCCTCTGCCTCCCAAGTGCTGGGATTAAAGGCGTGCGCCACCACCGCCCGGCTTTACTATTTCTTAAACAACTCACAAGGTCTCACTCTATGGCCTGAAACTCACTTTGTTGCCCAGGTTGACCTCAAACTGTGGTTGTCAATCTCCCATGAGCTGGGACTCAAGCATGGGAAACCAGCCAGATCCCCTTAGTCTTTGGAGGTTGTTCAGAGCTGTTCTCTGTGTGTGCCACCTAGTGGTCTATCTGGGAGGTCATTTCAAAGCTCTTGGTATGTGCATAGTTGGCAATGCTGCCTTCTGAGAACCCCTTCCCAGGCATTCACAAGCAACCCTATCAGTCACTTTTCCATATGCCATCCTCTTTATAGTGTCCTGATTGCTTTCTGGTGCAGCAGCCAGAAGAGCCAAAAAGAAAGTAAGAGATTTCTTCTTACCTCTCTGAGCATCCATCTCCCTAACTCTCTAGAGACCTCCAGATTCTTGATCCAGACCTCTCTCAGAACCCTGTCTCTTTGAGTAGCTTCATATCTACACAAAGCATCTTGAAAGCTGGAAATGTGCTAAGCACACCACAGGTTCAGGGTGGCTTTGATTCTACACCTCCTTCCCAATTTACCAGCTACTCTATACTTAAAATGTGTGCATATGGCATGCCACGATGCATGCGTGGAGGTCAGAGGCTGGTGTGCAGGAGTTGGTCCTGAGGATTGAACTTAGGTTGCTAAACTCGTTGGTAATCACCATTACCATTAGCCATTCTTGCTGGCCCCATGCCTCTTTTTCTTACTTTTATCTCTCTTTCTCCCTCTTCTTCCCTTCTTCTCTCTTACACATGCACATGCACACACACACTGCACCAATTCTCTGTCTCCCTGTCATTCACACCACCTCCCCTTGTCTTGCTCGCTCTTTCTCATAATCACACACACCTCCACCCACCCCCACATACACACTCACACACTTTTGTACTTGTGATTGAGTCCTTGGGCCTTGCCCGTGGTCAGCACCCCCTCTGCTACTGAACCATACCTCCAGTCAATTATACACAGCTGGCAGCTCTCAGGTCTCTGCTCTCTACATTCTGGCCAAGCACATGGCTACATTTGATGCAACAGTACTGTGAGGCAATGACCTCTGCTTCCTCTGGCTCTTTGGGCAGAGCTCTGAGTCGCACAGTTAAGCTAAGCCACACCTGGGCTATTCTACAGGCCTTTTTTCTTTTTTTAGATTTATTTATTTTATGTGAGTACACTGTAGCTGTCTTCAGGCACACCAGAAGAGGGCGTCGGATTCCATTACAGATGGTTGCAAGCCACCATGTATTTTCTGGGAATAGAACTCAGGACCTCTGGAAGAGCAGTCAGTGCTCTTAACCTTTTGAATCATGCTGTTTGCAGTGCTGTCCTATCCCACGAGCATGCTGGCTCTCAACTTGGCTTCTCATGTGTGTGCTTGTGTGAGCTCACAAGCATGTGTCATGTGTGTGCTTGTGTGAGCTCACACACGTGTCATGTGTGTGCTTGTATGTGCTCATGTGCATGTGGAGGCTTCTCATGTGTGTGCTTGTGTGAGCTCACAAGCATGTGTCATGTGTGCTTGTGTGAGCTCACAAGCATGTGTCATATGTGTGCTTGTGTGAGCTCACACACATGTGTCATGTGTGTGCTTGTATGTGCTCATGTGCATGTGGAGGCTTCTCATGTGTGTGCTTGTGTGAGCTCACACACATGTGTCACATGTGTGCTTGTGTGAGCTCACAAGCATGTGGAGGCCAAAGGACAATCTTGCCTGTTGTTCTTCAGATGTCATCCACTTTACTTTTTTGACCCGTTACTCACTGTGCCTGGATTTTTAAATGTGGTTTCAGAAATTGAACAGAGGTGCTCATGTTTGCTAGGCAAGCACCTTAGTGACTGAGTTATCACCCCAGCTTATCAACTTGACTACTCTTTTGAATCTACCAGAAGAGATTTAACAAAATCTCAGTGTTGAATATATTCAGGTAAATTGATGTTTAGTTGCACCCCAGGCTCTCTGGAGCTAGAACTAAGCATCAGGACTGACTTTTAAAAGGTGGCATGGGAAGTAGCTGAACATAGCTCCATTAGTAGAGCGCTTGCCTAGCCTGCTTGAAACTCTGGGTTCAATCTCAAGCACCACACAGGATTCAGTGTAGCAGCACGTACCCACTATCCTAGCATCACAAGGTGGAGTCTGGAGGATTAAAAGTTCAAGTTTATTCTCAGTTATATAGCAGTTCAAGGCCAATCTGGGATACATGAGATCTTGTCCCCAAATGAAAAACAGAACGGTGTTCTTAGTGCTCCAAGCCTGATTTTCCAATGGGACACCCTATTTCACTAATGTTACTGTACTGACTGGGTTTGTGTCAACTTGACACAAGCTAGAATCATCAGAGAGAAAGAAGCCTCAGTTGAGAAAATACCACCTAGAGATCCAGCTGTAGGGAATTCTCTCAATTAGTGATTAATTTGTGAGGGCCCAGCTGGTGGTCCTGGGTTCTATAAGAATGCAGGCTCAACAAACTACGGGCAGCAAGCCAGTAAGCAGCTCCTCTTTATAGCTTCTGCATTAGCTCCTAATTCTAGGTTCCACTCCTTATTGAGTTGCTGCCCTAACTTCCTTCAATGATGGATTATGATCTGGAAGTACAAATCAAACAAACCCTGTCGTCCCCAATTTGCTTTTTGGTCCTGGGGTTTTGTTGCAGTAATAGAAACCCTGACTAAGTCACCATCCACCGGGCCTCAGTGAGACACCACACAGTTAGCTCTCGAATTCTTCCTGGTTAGGCTGGTCTTCTAACTGCTGTTGCTAACTCAACCTTTTCTGCTGACATGGCCCTTTGGTGTCTAGTCTCTTCCATGAAGCCCATCTTATACTTGGTCTGTGGTGCAGCTATTGATTCTCACAAGGGTCTGTCTGGCTTTTTCTACCAGCGGCTCTCATGTTGCCAGGATGTTCTTGAGACTCTCATTGTCCCATTCCCCTAGGGAAACTTCCCTGGCACCTCCTGGTTCAAAGCATGTGGTCTAAACTCCTGAGCCCAGCAGGCCTGTCATCTGTGGCCTGGACTTCCTCCCCTAACTCCTCTCTCATCGCCTGAGAGTCTGCTCTCCATAGTCCAAAGACATAGACATTCCTGAGACACTCCAGGCTGTCAGTCCTCACTCCGGCTCCTACCAAAGAGCCCAGTCACTGAAATGTTACCCATGTTCCCATGCCTCTAGCTGAGGCCACTGCTGGTTCCCCTTTGTTCTCCAGTCAGGGCCAAAGCGTAGAACCAAGATCCCCTTACTTCACTGAAATATTTCTTTACAGCTGGTGATGCTTTTCTGTGATTGTAACATTCAGGAGATGGAACTGAGAAGGCAATGAGTTCGAAACGAGCCTGGGCTATCTGGGAAGATTAAAAACAACAGAGTCTGATACCTGGGTCTTTCCCATGAGCCTTGGAGCACTTTAAAGGTGAGGACTTACTAATATTTGTCTACATTATAAAAAAGTTTAAATATCTCTGCATTTTTAAGTATGTGTGTGTGTGTGTGTGTGTGTGTGTGTGTGTGTGTGTACACATGCCTGGGGTATAGTAATGTGGGTGTGTTGCCATGGTGTGCATGTGGTGGTCAGAGAACAACTTGACAGTGCCCTCCTTCACCATGTAGGTCCAAGAGATTAAATTCAGGTTGGCAGGCTTAGTGGGGGAGGTGCCTTTGTCCATTGAGCCATCTCACTGGCCCCTCAAATTTGTCTTTCTGAAGACGAACACGGTGCCTAGCTTGGAGCAGATCCTTAATGGCCCTCAAGCACATGGATTGATACGTAGTATGAAGAGTCCGTTTGTGAGTAGAGGAGCAGGACCCACAGGAATGTTTGCAAAATGAACTGAGATTGTCAAAAGTTTCACTGGTAAAAATAACATAATCATTTCTGGTTCAAGTTGAAGTGTCTTGGAAACCAGACAGAATGGTTTTCTCATTTGAAGGAAAAGGAGATGCCAAGGAAATACAGTGGCAGGTAAACCCAGCATTGCAGGTTGCTGAAGAGACGTCTCTAACTGAGGAAACACTAATATTTTAGCAACTTGAGTTCGGTTTCCATCTGACCACTGGCCACTTCACTCTCTTGTCTTATTTAGTGGTCCCATCTGTGTAGTGGGGTGCTACTCTACAGGATCGTTTTGAAGGCAGAGTGTGTGAATTCATGGGCTGACATTAATGAAGAGCCCATTAGATAGTATCCTTGCAATTTTCTGGTGCCTTAGGGAGTTAGTCAGCGGGCAGAATACGTGGAGAGAGGAATTCAGACACTCTAGCTGACATCTTTGGGGGCCTCCTGTTCCTTAGAGGACAATGTCTTTGGGTTTCTAAGTCCTGAGGCCCACAAATGGGCTGCCAGGCCTGTGTTCCTCTTACTTTGAGCCATACTCTTGGTCACAGAGCTGACAAGGGGCCAGCACCGTCACCCTGTGCCCGAAGCTCCTCACCTTTACCTTGATGTCAGTGATCTTAGCATGTTATACCTAGACAAGCCCTGGTCACCAAGGACATGCAAGAATACAACTTGGGGATTAAAAAAGAAGCCATTGGGAGAGGTGCTGTATCCCTTTAGTCCCAGCAGTTGGGAGGCAGATGTGGGTAGATCTCTGTGAAGCCATCAAGGGCCACACAGACCCCATCCATTACTCTCAAGAAAAAAAAAAGAAAGAAAAGAAAAGAAAAAGAACAAGAAAAAGAAAATCACAGATTCTGAAGATGCTCTGAAGATGCATTGTACATTCGGACTAAAGAATCACGTGGAAGCTTACAAGTCGGCTAACCTGGGCCTTGTAACAAGGGGACAGAAACAAGAGAGGCTTTTCCTCAACAGAGTGGAAGGCCAAAACCAACTCCCCAAAGTGTCTGATTACTTTGGCATACACACACCCACAAACACATGCTCCCCAAGCACACACTACATATAAAAAAAAATATTCGAAACCGCAGTGAAGAAAAACCCATCTGTCTCAATGGGAGAGAAAAGAGAGAAAATCAGAACCGATTGATCTTACCATAAAGAGACCATTTTTCTGTGTCTTCTTAATTATTAACAAAACATTTTCAAGAAAGCATCTCCATTATCACTCATGGGGAATAAGTGGAAACTCATTGAGGAGAGGCAATGCGGACTGAGATCTAAAGTGGCCAGTTTGAGAGCAGTCCCCACGGAGCAACAGGTGGTCACAGAAGCACACAGCTCCCTAATTCTCACACTCTTCTGCTTGTCTGTCTCCATCTCTTCCCCATTCCCACCTTCTCCACTCTTCTCCTTCCTACACACTTTTCTTCCATTTCTAGCTTGGTAATTCCCTAACTACCAGAAAGCAGTGTAGCCACAGAAATTCAAGAGCACAGAGTATACCATAGTGCATACCTGTAATCCTGGAGAGGGTTGTGCATTTGAAGCAGGCCTAAACCACACATTGAGACCCTGGGTAATGTCTGCCATCCCCACTTTAATGTGTGTGCATGGAGGGAGGTGCATAGCTATATTTTAAGTTAGCAGATCAGTCATAAGTTACATCTATCTCCCTCTGTGCCAGGGACATTATAAGATAGACAGATAGCTAATGAAGGAACAGATGAACTAGATACGGCTCTGTTGTAATGCAAAGCTGGCCTGTGTCATGGCTGAGACATTCCTATAGCATATGGTAACTTTGAGTGAGAAACTTGCAGCAGGGCATGCGGGTTCCCATCAGCTGTGCCAAGAACACATAACTGGTGCTAGAGATACATGCCACACTCCAGTCGACCTCTGCCTTTCTCTGTCTTTTTTCCAAGACCATTTTAGGATTGGCTTCAATGCTTTGGGGGAAGGGGACTTTCCACCCACAGGAGCTCTGAGGAGTGCAATGATGTGTTTGGAAATCTTATTCTAAATTGAACAGCAGTGTTCCTGTGCTCCATATCAAGGAGGCCAGAGTAGTCTTCCCTGGAGGCCTTGGACAAACCATGGTTTCTGTCTTCAGAATAAAATAGAGCTGACTATGATGGCTCATGTCTGAAATCCCACTAATTGGAGGCTGAGGCAGAAGACTTGTCATGAGTTCTAGGACAGCCTGGGCTACATAGTGAGTTTCAGACCAGCCTAAACTATAGAGTGGGAGTCTGTCTCAACCAAACCAACCAACCCAACCCAAACCAAACCAAACCAAACCAAGTTACTAAACAACAGACAAACAGACAAACCAACCAACAAAACTAACCAACTAAACAACAAACAAACAAAACTAAATGACAAACAAACCAACCAAACCAAACCAACCAACTAAACAAACAAGACTCCCCCAAATTTCCAATAGTCATATTGTGAAAAGCAAAACCGAACAAACAGAACCAATTTTAAATACTGTAAACCATTTTATCTTACCCAAGGTTTCTGGGATATTGTTTTGGCATGTAGCTGATATTAGTGAGACTTTGCCCTCTGTTTTAATACTTCCTGCTTGTTTTTTTCTCTACATTCTTTAAAATATGTTTCTGAAATCCAGCACACATTTTATGTTTTAATTGCATCTCTATGGAGTTGCTGACATGGTTATACCCAACAGCCACATGGAGTTGGCGGAGGACCATGCTGGGTGGAATATGAGGTATCTGGTTGTGGCCTAGAAGGAGGCATCCGTGCCTAAAGCACATTCTAAGGAAGAACATCTGGTGATAACAGAAAACCTAGTTTCCCCAGCTGCACACATGTTCACAGCCAGTCACCAGTGGACAGCAATGTGCCCTGTCCAATTCATACAGAACAGCTCCTCAGACACACAGGCCTAAGCATGCTTTGGGGGCTTGGGGCTGGCTGTTTCTGCCGAGAAGAATGCTCTTCATGCAGATATCTGCATACTATCACTGCTCAGCGATTTGACAGTCTTTTGGAGTCCTATTGATCTTGCTGCCTTCTGGGCCTTGTTGTATCAAAGGACATTTTAAGCTAGGAATGGTGGTGCACACTTGTAATCCCAGCAGTAGAGAGGCCAAGGCATGGGGATTGTGAGTATGAGGGTGCCTGGGCTACATACGCAGTGAGCTCAAGGTCAGCCTGTTTTGGAGAGAGAGGGGAGATATTTGGGACTGGAGAGATGGTTCAGCAGTAAAGAACACTTCCTACTCTTCCAGAGAACCTGGGCTCAGGTCCCAGGACTCATATTGGGTGACATGAGTTATAACTTCCTGTAACTTCAGCTCCAAGGAATTCAATGCCCTCTTCCAGTTTCTGAGGGTACCTATATGTTTAAAAGCACCCACACACTTGTGGTACCAACTTACATGTGGAATAGACTCACACACGTATACATAAAAACAGAAATAAATAAGTCTTTTTTAAAAAATCCCTAGGGCAGGAGACACGGATTAGTGATTAAGAGCACTTGCTGCTTCTATAGAGGACCTAGTTCAATTCCCACTCACAACCATCTTTAACACCAGTTCTAGGGTATCTGTTGTTCTCTTCTGGCCCTATAGGCACCAGGCAGCCACATGGTACACATACATTCATGCAACAAAACATCCATATGAACACTAAAATGTTTAATAAAAAATCTATATGATGAATGTTGAACAATAAAGAATGGATATATTGAATGAAGTTATTAAAATTTGGCTATCCATCCCATAAGCCAAGAGATGCAGGGTCTCCATAGCTGGTTTCCATTTCAGATAGTAATATAAGACTATGTAATAACTCTTGTGTAAATGTACTTTCTGGCACTTGCTTGTGACTGTCTATTCCTTAGGCCAGAGATGTGTAGCTAGAATTCCTAAGGAAACTCATTGTATGATATGAAAATATGTAATGGGGCTGGAGAGATGGCTCAGCAGTTAAGAGCACCGACTGTTCTTCCAGAGACCCTGAGTTCAGTTCCCAGCAACCACATGGTGGCTCACAACCATCTGTAATGGGTTCTGATGCTCTCTTCTGGTGTGTCTGAAGACAGCAACAGTGTACTCACATATATAAAATAAATAAATCTTAAAAAAATAGGTAATTAGAAATACTATGGTCAGACAATGGAAACATGATTCTGGGGAAAGTGTAAAATCCCGCATGCTAAGGATCATTGAAGAGGCTGTGGAAATATAAGCTCAGGGTGGTTTTGAAAACATCTACTGGTAGTGCTGAACACAGGGTGTTAAGGGGTCACTGGGGCAATTGCTCCATGGTTAGCCAGCTGAACTCATGGTCTTGGAATCAGCTATTATGGGCTGTACTCTTCACTGATTTTCCTCTAAGCATTCACAAGGATCCCTAAACTGAGAGGAGAATGGACACAGGGAACAAGTGTAGGTTCATAGAACTTAAAGTTGTGTGTGTGTGTGTGTGTGTGTGTGTGTGTGTGTGTGTGAGTGATACACAGACAGTATATCATTATATAGCTCCGGCTACTCTCCACTCTTAATCCTCTGTCTCCTCAGTGCTGGAATTGTAAGCGTTGACCACTGTGTGTAAATCCCAACAAGGGAGAATATGGTCACTACCACTAGTTTTTATCCAAATTTGAAGCTAGCTTTATTAAATACTGACCAGGATGGTGCATCCTGGCCAGACCCATACCCAGGATCCTAGAGTACGGCAGTGAATTAAAGACAAAGGCTTATAAAGGCAAAACCCACAAGGCTTCATACTTCCCAGCTTCATCCAATCAGGGGCAAGCATACATCCTGACATACTTCCTGCCTACATACCTCCCACTTATGTGTGACCAAGCTCATCCTATGCAGTTGGGGCAACCTAGCTTGTTTACAGAAGTGAAAATATGTGACTTGTTATCTTCCATGAACAACAGCCCCCAGCATTCCAGGAAGTTATCTGTCCTTGGGCAACCGGGGCTTATAGATTTGAGGCATTTTTGTTTTATAGATCTCTTAAGTATGGTGATTTAAACTTAGCACACGTGCCCAGCTTAATGCTATCCTTTGGGATGGTGAATTCTTTATCTGAGTTTGTTTTTGCTTTTAGATTGATTTATTCTATTTTGTGTGTATGACTGTTTTGCATGCATGCATGTATGTGTATCATGTTCATGCCTGGTGTCCTCAGAGGTCAAAAGAAGGAATCAGATCCCCTGAAACTGAAGTTACTGATGGTTGTAAACTACTGTATGGGTGTTGGGAACTGAACCTGGGTTCTCTGTAAGAGCAAGTGCTTTTATGTTCTAAGCCACCTCTCTGGCCCTGTGATGGTATATTCTTAGTTCTGTGGTCAGACACAGTGGGTAACATGTCAGCCTCAGTGCTACAAAAAAATAAACATTTAACTCTCATGCTCAGCTGATACTTCCCCAGCACAAAGTAAGTTTGGTCTCTATGACGGCTTTCATATTTACATATAAATCCCACATAAGATTGGTTCCTGACACTCCATTTTTACTGAGTGATGATTATTGAGGATGGAAAGACTTGTTAGTAAATGGCTATGAAGTGCTTGGCTAATCAAAACAAGGCATACATAACCTCCCTAGAAGGCCAAGCTGTAGTGGGACTGGAACTAGCCCTTGAGCTTTTCTGAGGTCTGAACAGGGCAAGTGCCCTGTAGTTCCTGTTGTGTGTGTGTCCCCAGGACTCCATATCCAACCTCTGTACCTTAGATGTTGAGAATCACAGAGAGGCTTCTGAGACCCACGTCTCATCCTGTAGTTGATCTCATACTGGGGTGACCTGGCTGGGCTTTCCTCTGTTTTGGTGATTTTTGATGCTGAGGAGGATCAGACCTTCCCCCACCCCCAACATACACACCTAGGCAAGCACTTGGCTATACCATCTGCTTGTTATGCTTGCTTCATTTGCTTTACTACCTTTTCCGATAAGCATAACACAGTTTGTACGTGGGTTGTGGACATTTTAAGTGTTGAGAAATATTACTGGCCTGGCGAGGTGGCTTCATGGACAAAAGTACAAGTCTATGGACACCTGAGTCCAATCTCAGGGGTCTACATCAAAGGGGAGAACCACTGGGGGTGAGGGAATGTGTACACACCTTTAATTCCATCACTCAGGAGGCAGACACAGCTGGATCTCAGTGAGTTCAAGGCCAACAAGGCTACATAGTGGTACCCTAACTCAAGCTCCTCCCTCTAAAAGGAGAGGACTGACTTTTCAAAGCTGTCCTAACCTCCACATGCACACACACACACACACACACACACACACACACACTCACACACATGCACACATGCTTTCACACACACTCACATTCATACACATATACACACTCATGCTCATACATAATCACACACACATTCATGCATATATACTCATTCATACACTCATACACTTGCACACACTTGCACATACACTCTCACACGTACACTCACACACACACTCATTCACACACCCACACATAATCACATAGACTCTCACATTCAGTAACATATACTCACACATTCACTCACACACATACTCACACACCCATATGCATATTATTTGAGATGGGCTGGTGGCACAATCCTATAATCCCAGCACTTGGGAGATGGTTCCAGCTCAGCCCCAGCTACATAGTGAATTCAAAGTGATCCCAGACAGTAAAAGAGCTCATCTTAAAAACAAAAAGTCTACCACCACTATTACAACAATTACTTACACGAACAAAATCCAGATTCCTGCATCCTCATGTCCATTACAGATTTGTTATGACAGCTGAAAGGAGAAAACAACGTAAATGTCCACAGACAGGGAACAGATCTGAAAGCTTATGTCCTTGGTAGACTACATTTAGCCTTAAAAGGGGATAGAATTCTCATAAAGCATGGGTGTAGTGGGAAACATTAAAAAGAGTGGCAATATCCTGCGCTACGCAGGGCACCGGAGGGCTACATAATTCCAGCAGAGTGTTCTCATCTCAGCAGACTCTGACCTGGAACTCCCGAGACGTCTCTACCCAACTCACCAAGTTCCCTTGGCAAGTCGTTGCCACACAAGTCCCATGCAATACCACCCGCAGTTAGCTGTCACAATTCCCAGTAACCCAGTAAAATCAAAACTCTAGAAGCTTTTAATTAATCAGTCAGATTTATATATCAAAAAATTCTTAATTCACAAGATGCCCGAACAATAATTTCAGAGTCAATTGACAATGATACAAGCTGCTCACCTAGAGTAGACAAGTTATCTCAATTATTCTATCCCTGTATGATAGTATAGCTACCTGTGGCTATTTAAAGCCATGCAGAATCTGAATCGTTCTGTTTGTCCTCCATTTTTTGTCCTCCTCTCTGTGTTGCTTCCTGTCTCTGCAACTCTTAGCTCTGCCTTCTTTTCCCCTGTCCAATCACAGGCTTCTTGTTATATTAATATTTAAATTAATTGGACTGGGAAAATCCTGCTACATTCTGAAAACAGCTTTTGCTAAATGAAACAATCAGATGCAGATAGCTGTTGTGTGATCTTCTTCTATAAGACTGCTTACGTGCTCCGAAAGAGACAGAAGATAGGACTGGGCTTGTCAGGAGCTGGAAGAAACAGGGGTGGGGGTTATTAGAGTTTCAGTTGGAGAGGGTGAGAATGTCCAGAAAAGTGTGGTGGAGATGGTTGCACCACCTTGTGAAGGTGTCATGGAAAGTAGTCAATGTGATTAAAAAGGCAACTTGATCGCTTCATATTTTACTTCAATAAGCAAATGCACATGTTTATGATTGTACTCCACCAGAGAAAGCATTTTCTCTTTCCTGTTTAAATTTAAAAAGCGCCAAGACCTCATCATCAAAATGAGCTTTATCTCTCTTCACCTCTCCATGGCTACTGAGCCTTCTGGGCTTTGGTCTGATGCACAGGACCTGAAGTCGGTACAGAAGGGTTTAAATTCCCCTGGCCTGTGGCTGGAGAAGACAGGCTGAGGCCATGTGCTGGTGAACAGGGCGGACCAGGAATGGGGCCCTCAGAATTGGCACAGGAAAGACCTGTAAGGTCGAAAGGAGAAACAAATTAATGGGGCTGAACAGTTTTTGTTTTATTCTGACAGGGTCTTATGTAGCCCAATGTGGTCATGGCCTCAAACTTGGCATATAAATTGAGGATAACCTTCAACTCCGGATCCTCATGCCTCCATCTCCCAAGTGCAGTGACTTGTAGGGACGTGCTACCATGCCCAGTGTGGCCGAAACTCTGGGGAAAGGAAAGTTGGCATGCTTTTACATTTGGGTTGGGGACTCTTTGTGGGTCCTGGGTGTTACCTCAGGAGAGACAGGTTGGTGGTCCGAGTGTTACAATGACTGGCTGTGGAACTGAGTGGGCAGTGGACATTCTCAGGAGCTTCTTATTTAACTCATTTTCAATTTAAATGTATTTTCTTTAAGCCCCCAGCCCTCAGTTTCCTATGTATGAATAAGAAAATTTGCACCTGCACTTGTTTTTCTTCCCGCATGACTCAGAAATCTCTAGAAAGTCAGTGTTTCCCAATGGCTGGGGCCAGAGTTCTCTCTCTGGTTGCCAAGTCATTTGATAGAAATCTAGACCTGCTGCTGTTGTCTCACTCGAAGCAATGCTACACAGATCTGGGAGCCGAGGGCTGCTGGCAGCGGCTGTGGAAAGCTCATGGAAGTACCTGGCACAGGCCCCAGGATGGGTTGCTGCTGTGGGGTAACGGACAAGAGTCAGGGCTACCTCCAGCCTGCCTCAACTCACTGGCTCTTGGTGTCTGACATGGCGTAGTAGGAGAGCTGTTCGCTGGACTTCCACTATCCAAGCCGACCTTGTCCAAAGGCTGAATTCAGCTAGTCCTTATTTCTGGCACTTGAAAATGAAGTTGTTTAAAAATGTTCCCTGAGTAACCAGTGTGGTGGCTTAGACATGGGGCTTCAGCCCTTGGTAGGCTGAAGCATAAAAGATGCTGTGAGGCGTAGATCAACTTGGGTTTCACAGCTCGTTTCAGACCAACCAGAGCTACAGCAAGACTCACAAATGAATGAACAGATGAGTAATTAAATACCAAATAAAATTGTTTGGTATTATTTCCTGAGAGAGAAATCTATAGGACTTATGGCTATGGCTGGGCAACATGACTCAGTGCAAGCTATACATACATATGTATAAGTAGATTACTCATGTACTTACACATGTACACTTGTACAAGGCTTCCTGACATTACCAGTGGGACTCACTTTAATATATTGGTGGCAGATCTACAAACAGCCACTTTGCAGCTTTGGCAGTTTGGTAGTAACTGCAGAAATGAAATGTTCCTTTTCCTTTTTAAAATATATACATGTATGTACACATATAAACCATATATATATATATTGTGTGTGTGTGTGTGTGTGTGTGTGTGTGTTTCTTGAAGATAGGTTTTTCCTATGTAGCCCAGGGTTTTCACAAGAGCAAGAACTAGACACATCAGGAGAGACGCATGAATAAACACTTCATAAAAAAAGCAAACTTAGGCTGGTGAGATGGCTTAGCAGGTAAGGGTCTTTGCCATCATGACCTGAATTCAATCCCCAGAGCCTGTGTCAGGATGGAAGGAGAGAACTGACTGTCCGAGTTGTCCTCTGACCTCTACACTGTGCTGAAGCACCCACACACCCCAACATTATACATGCACACAACAACAAAACTAAAGAGTATGAATGTATAAAAAGGCAAAGACATTTTAGCATATATGAAGTGAAGAAGTAAGACTCAAAATAACGTTTTACAAATTAAGAAACATCGAGGGGGGACCCAGGAAAATTTGGAGGGAGATGAGAATTATGATTAAAATAGTTCGTACTTGTGAATGAAATTCTTAAATAATAAATAAAAAAATCTTATATTGAAAAATTTTTAAACAAAACTAAAAGTATACACTTAAGAAGACATGTAGGAGGTTGAAGAAATGGTTTAGGGGTAAAGGGCACTTGCTCATTTTTCAAAGGGTCAGCGGTACGTTCCCAGTGCCCCTATGTCAGCTCACAACTGCCTGTAATTTTAACTTGTCACTCCAGTTTCAAGGGACCTGACACCCTCTTCTGGCTTCCACAGACCCCAGAACACAGGTGGCACATATTCACACATAAATAAAAATAGAGTATTTTGAAAAAGAAGACATATAGATTCAATGCATCTATTAATAAGATGAAGGGCTGAGGGGGAGTAGTGGTTGGTAGAATGTGTGCTCAGCATGCATAAGCCAGCATCAATCAAAGCCAAACCCAATTCAAACAAACAAAAGCAAAATAAAAGTCAGGGCGTGATAAAGAAGAAATGGGGAAGGGGGCAGACGGTGGCGTATGTTCTTGTAAAGACTGCCATTCCTATATTTGCTTTTATTTTGGGGATGGGTTTGGAAATTCCTTTTTTTTTTTTTTTTTTTTGAGACAGGGTTTCTCTGTAGCCCTGGCTGTCCTGGAACTCACTCTGTAGACCAGGCTGGCCTCGAACTCAGAAATCCTCCTGCCTCTGCCTCCCAAGTGCTGGGATTAAAGGCGTGCGCCACCACTGCCCAGCTTGGAAATTCTTAAATAACAAAACAAAGCAAAACAAATAAAAGGGGCTTGGTATGGTGGCCTTTAATTTCTGAACCCAGGCGGCAGAAGCAGGCATATCTCTGTGAATTTGATGCCTGCTTAGTTGAGCCTCAGGTAAGCCAGGAATGTACAGGAGCCAATGAGGAAGGCGTGCTGTGAACAGAGTTATGATTCATCCATGATTACAGGGTTACTCTGTCTTACCTCCATGCTCCCAAAACAACCCAGCAAGCCTGGCTTAGGGATCTGCAGAAGGGAGCTCCCTTCACTGCATCCAAGTGGATGAGTGAGCGGTTCATCCTAGCGGGAGCCTTTCTTGTCTGCCTGAGGACATCTACACCCCCTCCTTCAGGTACAATTGATTTTACCTTACCTGCTGTTATCTCAGGAATCACTATAATATCTTATAGTGTTATCTCAGGAATAACTCCAGTATAGGATTTATTCCTTTTGAATGTGTATTTTTAGAACAGGCTGAACTACCAGCCCATGTCTCTTCCCAAAGACTTATTCTACTCCCTTTGATGGCTATACAGATGTAGCTGCGCTGTTATTTGAAAACTCTTTTACTGATTTAGATTGATTTTGGATTTTGCCTTTATAAAAAAAACAGTTGTTACAGTGCATTAAGCTGCTGCCAGGGTTATTCTCTCCTGGAGTAATCATGTTGGTGTGGAACATTCTAGAAGGATTGCTGAGTCACAAAAAGCACCTATTTGCCGCCAAGCACAGGGGTTCATACCTCTAACCCTAGTATTCAGGAGATGGAGGCAAGAAGAACAGAAGATCAAGGCTGGTTATGAGTTTGAGATCAACCTGGGATATATAAAACTCTGACTTAGAACAGAAAGAAAAACAAACCAGAAATATATTGATGACTTGGCAGTTACTACCAAATTGCCTAAAAATATCTGTTTGCAGGCCCATTGTCAATGTTTCAAAGCATGTCCCATTGACAATATCAGGAAAGTATCTTTGTGTGGCTTTCTTTGCTTCCCCCAGGTTGTTACAGGAGGGGGGATGATTTCTGGACCAAGCACCAGCAAAGGAGGAACATTCACATCCTGACCTCTAACCTTTCTTCTCTAATCCTGGTGGCAAAGGGGCAGAAGTCTGGTAGTTTTGCCTGGATACTAGCAGGGACCTTTTATTGACCCTCCTCCCAACTCCCCATCAGTGAACTGTTATGGGCTTGTTCCACCAAGCCACAATTTCTGGGAAGTGGGGAGATCATTCCCATTCACCCCTCACATCCATTATTTAGGATTTGTGAAAATCCTTTTGGGATAAAGGTGCAAACCTCCATAAATCCAAACTTGAAAGTATGACTCTATTAATAATGGCATTGGGGCCATGCCAAAATATAATGTTACAGTGTCAAGAAGACCCTTGTCACAACTCATTCAGAACATAGAGATTTCTCCTTTTTTGGATTCATATTTCTCGGGGCTGGAGAGATGGCTCAGCAGCTAAGAGCACCGACTGCTCTTCCAGAGGTCCTGAGTTCAATTCCCAGCAACCACATGGTGGTTTACAACCATCTGTAATGGGGATCCAATGCCCTCTTCTGGTGTGTGTGAAGATAACGACAGTATACTCACATACATGAAATAAATAAAATAAAAAAATGTATTTCTGGCTGGGCAGTGGTGGCACATGCCTTTAGTCCTAGCACTTGGGAAGCAGAGGCAGGCAGATCTCTGAGTTTGAGGACAGCCTGGTCAACAGAGTGAATTCCAGGACAGCCAGGTCTACACAGAGAAACCCTGTCTCAAAAAAAAAAAAAGTCTTATTTCCCAATGTTTGGTTTCCAGCTGACAGTTGTCCTTGTAGCGTTTGCCTGCATGTCTTCAGCCTGAAGGCAGGTCAAGGAGAAAACCCTACTCCTCTTCCCTTGGTTAAGGACATCAAGGTGCATTTATATGCCCAGCAGACTTGCTAGAAGCTTAAAGTCAACCTGAGCTAGAGGAGACTGACTCAACAAAGCAAAGGTCTAAGAAAAAACAGATGAGCTTGTTAGCATTTTTAGGCAACGCCACGCAAAATACATTGAACAAAGTTGCTCTGTTGCTGTGAACTCTTGATTTATGTCCTGATCATCATTGCTGCGAGCCTAGCACCTTCATGACTTCCTCTTCCTGTAATTTACCTGCTCTGTGCACCTTCTGGTCACCTTACAGCACCTTCACATTCTCAGCTGAACAAAATAAAGATTTAATACTTGTATGGCTATTGAGAAGACTGAAGAGAGTCTGATTATAAAAAGAAAAACAACCAGAGCCAAGAGACGAGAGGCAGGTGAGATTAATGTAAACGTTTAATTTAACCTCGGCCATGTAACCTCTCATTCGATGCTCAATCCATGTAAGCGTTTGCCGCAACACTAGCTGACATTCTTTCCTTCATGGGGAATCTCAAAACTGTCTTTGTCTTTGACTCTTTGGAGACACATCTCATTATCAGACCAGCTTCATGCCAATATTGATGGCACCTTATGACTGGTGGCTCCCTCACATCTTATACACACACACACACACACACACACACACACACACACACACACACACAGTGCACTGCTTGGGCTGTAGCACACACCTGATAAACACTAGTTTAGAATTTTATATGTTTGCATGAATTTCCCCCTTTCCTAACTCAGCCCCCATGGTGGGCCAGTTGACCCCTTTCCTGGGGAAGCTTCTTTGGCATCCTTACAGCTCCAAAGTCTGTGGTCAATGTAGGTATTTCATTCATTCTTCTAGAGTCTAAGCTCCTAATGATTATAATCCATTTTTGGGTTCTCATAACCTTAGGGCACCAATTAATACCTATCATCTAAAGAAAAGAGGGACAGACTTGCATGTATGCTTAAGTCCTTTGATGACAAGGTCAGTGAGGAGTCAAGTCCCTTCTTTTCATTGTGTTATTTAATTGTACGATAGAGACTGGATAAGCCAGTTTCCTTCTCAGAGCACTTCTCAAGGTCATCTTCCTAACCTGGGTCAGGCTACAAAGGAGTCAGGATAGGGGAAATATTAAACAATGGGCCGTAGGCCTTGATGTGTGAACAGGAGCATCCAGTTACTTGCATTTTCTTGCCCTGATACCTTAAACTTTCTTTTTGTTATTTAAAGTTTTTAAAAGTTGATAGAATTTTTCATTTTTTTTTTTACATTTTAATATAATAACATCATTCCTCCCTTCCCTTTCCTCTCTTCAAACCTCCCATGCAACCCCACCTTCTCTCAAATTCATGGGCTCTTTTTCTTTAGGTGTTGTTTCACACAAACTTTGCAGAGATGAAAATAGAAACTACTTATCCTCCATGTCTTTCATGGATTTGAGCTGAGTAAGGAAGGTCTATGAGGGAGTCTGGATAAAGGCATGTCAGCAGGGCAAGGGGAGAGATGGTTGACCAGATCCCAGCCAATCTGTGACAGGGGGCTTTCGGGGGTGGGGGGTGGGGGGTGGGGGGGTGGAGTGTATGAGCTGGAGGGTAGTGGTTCGAGGGTGGCAGTCAGTGGGTTGGTCAGTTGGTTGGTGGTGGGAAGAAGTCATGTTGCTGGGTCCTTTGAAGTTCCATTTCAGCTCAACTACCAGTAACATTCCTGTTCTCCCAGGGTTCTGCCTCTGAGAGTGGAGCAGAGTTGGGGGAGGGGGAGCATACCCAATGCTCCGGCCTGTCCCGCCAGAGTTCACATTTCACCTTTTGTCAAAGCTGTGTGATTTGGGCCGACCTCACCTTAGTGTATCCCTGTCTCTTGGAACATTAAGGATGAAGAGAGTTGCTGTGTTTGATGTGTCTTAACTTTAACACAAAGCACACCAGGCTGGTTAATGATCATGAACTGTCATGGCAGCCACTTTGCAAAGGTGACATTGATGAATGGGCCTGCAGCTTGCAGGGAGGCAGTGGGTACATCAGCAGAAGGTTTATTTAAGCCTAGGCTGATAATAGGAACCTTGGGAGTCACTGACAAGCAGAACCTTAATAGGATAGAGAAGAGTCTTCTTTTGGCATGGCCCTCTGCAGGAGCACACGTCTCTTGTCTACCAAATAAAAGCATTCCTCAAAGATCCAGAGCTACTTCAAATCTGTTTGGGGGGGGGGGGGTAGAAAAAAAGAGCCTAGCTTGTAAGCAACCTTGTCATCTTGATTTGGCTTGGTTTATTTAGAAGTTCGTGTTTGCCTTCCTTAGCCATTTGAAAAAAGCATCTTTAAAGAAAGTGCATAGGGGTGGGTCTGAATGAGAGTAAAGTCAAGTTCTTGAGTGGGCCTCATCTCTTTCAGGTTGCCTCTGAGACAGACTAGAAGTACAAGTTGGTTCCTTAAGAAAGTATAGAAAAGTAAGATACATTTTCAAAAGAGAAATGCTTGTCACCCGTGTTGTTTCCTTTTGTGTGGCACACTCTCCTGCAGTTGTACCATCTTGTCCCTATAACAACCATGTGTATTGCACAACACCTAGACCAGAGGACTTTTCATATTCTTATTAAAAGAAAACAATAACATTTGAAATGGTGGATATGCTAGAGACTTAGATATTGTTGGTGCTATGATCTCATGCATGCTGGCGGGGGTGGGGGGAGGGGGTGCTCTGCCTTCAGTAAACTCTTGGATCTTGTTTTGTTTTGGGGGGATTTTCTGGTTGTTACACCATCTAACATGTCTTTCTTCCATAACTAGCATAGTGCTGGTGTTACTTGTAAACTGCCTACTGTGCCGTGGGACGAACCACTTTGCAGTGTGACTTCCCCATCAGTTAGAAGCTAAAAGTTCCCCTTTGCCTCAACTGTAGTTGTACATCTACACTAAAAGTGGGAAGTGGCTTGGCTACAGATCCCTCTTTTGTATGGAGATGTCAAATTCAAATTGACAGGGAACCTTTAATCTCCGAGGACCCAGGCAGAGAGGTGCTTTATGGGGTCCACTGATAATCCTGTGGGGGTGACAACTAATGCCCACTGGAGACATCTGGTTGGCTCCCTGCTTACTAAATTCAGCACCCAAGGCCCCAGCTCACGGCTGGACAGCATAAACATCAGGTTTTGGTAAATAAACTCAGGCTATCATGTAGCCATCCAACATGCACTTAAGTGGAGACTGACAGCTCACTGCTGAGGACAGAGAATCCAGGGCTACAGATTTTGGGCACAGAGGCTCTGAGGTTCCAAGATAAACAAACCTGTCGGTGAGAGTGACCAGAGTGTTAGGTCAGCCCAAGGGTCACTTATAGGTCATCCTGATGGGAGTTCGGTCTCTGCTTTGTGTTTATTCTGGAGAGAAAAGCAGCAGGCCCTCGCAAAGAAGATTGGCTCCTCCATGGGAGCACAGCCCTGGGTCTCTTCGCCAGAGTCATGGACTCGGATTGGCACCAACTGTGTTCTCAGTACTCCGGTCAAGGGTGTGGGTACAGCTTGTGCTTTTTGTAGGAGTTGATGAACCACTTAATTTGGAAGTACAGATTATGGGATGTATGGACCAGCTTGTGTGGGCTGTAGAGTCAGGGAAGGGACTTTGAGGCTCAGAGTAAATTAGCAGATGCGTAGAAGGAACTTGCTGTAGCACTGGCAACAGCAATGAGCAGAAAGGGAAACTTGCCCTGTCTTCATCTTTCTTCTTTGGCCATTGGTTTCCAGAATTTTCTCTGGATTTTTATTCCTTACTGACTAGGGACTTTTGGAGATTGATACTAAGCACCCCCTTCCCCCGACTTGGTTGAGGATGTCAGAGAGGTAAAAGTCGGGTTATGTTTTATAACCCTTCTTTGTTGGTCATTAGCACAGTAAAGACTATCCTCTCTCCCAGAGGATGCCTCCCTCAGTCATCTCCTGTTGCTTTCTGGTTGGGAAGTCTGGGGCAGGAAGATGGCCTGCCATCAGAGGAAAAGCTACAGCTTAGTGATCTACATAATTAATCCCAACACTCAGATGACAAGGGAAGATGAATCTCTGTGAATCAGAGGCCAGCCTGGGCTATATAATGAGACCTTACAGCACCACCCCCAAATAAGGAAGAGTCAATGGCATTTGTTGGTTGTTGTTCTTTCAAGTTTGCAAATGAAAAGGGTTTTCCCATCCAGTGTTCAATAGCTTCCTCTGAAAATAGCCTTACTTTAATACAAGATCCAAAGGACTAGCCTCTTCCCATCAACCAGACCTAGGACTTTCAGGAATAGTATAGACTGCCTTTCTAAAAATTGTTTTTAAAGTTTGTATTTGCAAGTGTGTCACATGTAAATAGGTGGCCACCAAAGCGGGAAGGTAGCGTTGGATTCCCTGAAGCAGTTTGTGGTAAGCCATCCAATGGGGTGCTGGGAACCAAACTCGGGTTCTCTGGAACAACAATATATGAGCCTAACTGCTAAGCCATCTCTTTATCCCCATTGTGAAAATCACTTTTAAGTAAACTCAATTTACAAAATATATGCTACATTAGTGATGCATTTAAAGATATGCGCAAAGTTGTATTTAATAAAATGGGAGTTGTGACAAATCCCTGTAATGTAAAAGCTCAGCAGGCCAAGAAGAGAGTTCAAAGTTTAAGACTATGTCCCTGTGCAAGACTCTGTCTTTAAAAGAAAAGGCATCTAAGAGCATCTGTAGAGATACAGTTAAAAATATGATTAAAAGAAATGAAATTATACCAGTGTGTATAGTATGTACAATGTGTATAGTATGTATAGAATGTGTGGTATAGAGTGTGTGTAGTGTGTACAGTGTATATAGTATGTGAAGTGTGTACAGTGTGTATAGTGTATACATTGTATATATTATGTTCAGTGTATACAGTGTGTATACTATGTACAGTATATAATATATAGCATATTTAGTATGTGCATGGTATACAGTATATATAGTGTGTACAGTATGTAACAGGTATAGTGTGTACAGTGTATATAGTGTTTATAGTGTGTACAGTATATATAGTACATAGAGTATGTACAGTGTATATAGTATGTACAATGTGTACAGTGTATATCGTGTGTACAGTGTATATAGTGTGTACATTGTATATAGTGTGTATAGTGTACATAGTATGTGCAATGTGTACAGTGTGTGTAGTATATATAGTATATTTAGTGTGTGCACAGTATATATAGTATATACAGTATGTACCGTGTGTTTAGTGTATATAGTATATGCAGTACATACAGTGTATTCAGTATATAGCATGTACAGTATGTGTGCTGTGTAAAGTGTATCTAGTGTATATAGTATGTGAATTCGAGTCAGAGGGATTAAAGGTGTGTGCTAAGGACTAAGCCACCACAAATAGGAACAGGTGTTTTCAATAAATAACACAGTCTTAGGGTTCACAGTATGATCAGATGTCCTGCAATAAAAACAAACAAACAATCAAAAAGAAATAATACTTTTAAAAAATGTGAGGCTGGAAAGATGGCTCAGCAGTTAAGAGCACTGACTGCTTTTCCACAGGTCCTGAGTTCAATTCCCAGCAACAACATGGCGGCTTACATCTGTAATAGGATCCAAAGACCTCTTCTGGTGTGTCTGAAGACAGCAACAGTGTACTCATATACATAAAATAAATAAATAATTCTTTAAAAAGAAGATATGCATGAGTCTGGGCGTAATGGTACATTACTATGATCATGGGACGATAGTGAGGTTGAGGCTAGCCTGGGCTTGGTCCAAAGAGTCTATTTAGTCTGTGATCCACAGAACATGAGAATATCTGTTTAACAGTGGAAGAATTCAGAGGTAGGAGATGTAGCCCAGTTGGCAGGATGCTTGGCTTGCCTAACATGCATGAGCCTTGGGTTAGATCCCCAACACTGCATACAAATAGGCACAGTAGTATACATTTGTAATCCCAGCACTTGGGAAGTGGAGGCAGGGAGGCTCAGGTCAAAGTCAACCTTGGTTACATTGCAAGTTAGAGGCCAGCCTGGGCTATACAAGTGCTGTTACAAGCGAACAAACAAAAGAAAGGAAAAGAAAACACAAGAAAGAAGAAATGCAAAGCAACAAAAGTCCATATTGGTTTAGTTACAAATTTCCTCCTGCCCACAGATCTCAGTGCTGGTTAACTCAGCACCTCTCCTTTGGAGCTCTCTCCTCTCCTCTCCACTCACTCAGAAACCATCATTTTCCTGAACTCCTAGATCTTCATTTGGCCCCTCTAAAGTCTCTCACTACTTTCTTCCAAATGTGTGAGTCTAGACTTCATCTTTGCTCAGTCTCTGAACTGTAATGGAATTTACTTAAGTAGAAAAATCTATAAATATCTGCTGGGTGAATCATGAACATTCCCAAGACCCCCATCACACCAGGGGGTGTTTTTCAGACTTGGCGACTGCCCTTGCAGAAAGATGTCTAGAGAGATTGGGAGGTGGCGGTGGCAGTCTTCTTCATGCCAACAGAAATGAATGCAGGGTGACTTGATAAGGTGAGGAGGTAGGGGGAGGACCCTTGTCACTCACTGAGCCAGCTCAGCTATGGAATTAAAAGTCATGCCCTTCAATATTCCAGAGGTATCATCTGGAAAATACTGAGCTCCCTACCAACCTAATGATCTCACCCTCTTCTTAGGGTAAATCTATTCTTTTAAAGACAGGTGGGAGCTGAGAGAATTTTAACAGAATCTATAAAACCTCACACCATGGACTCCAGCCCGACTTGTGTTCTTGACTTTTGAAGAGAAGGAGCCCCCTTCTTATCTGGGATTGCCTACTTAAACAAGCTCGGTGGTGTGGAGGTGTTGTCCTTTGGAAAGTTGGCCTGAGACACTTTACCAAGTGTCTGTAAACATTTAGACACAGAAAAGTGCCCACTGTTAAGTCACAGCCCTATTGTCTCTGCTGGGGCCACTCTTCCCTGAAAGTGGCTGGCAGTGTGTGGGGGTCAGGGGTGGAGGTGGTGAGAGCTACCCACAGAGAGCCCCTCAGCTTTGGTTCTTAGCTGGGGAATTGTGTTGCTGTTTGTTTAAACAACCTGAGTATAATTGGGATTGTTTGAGATGCCCAAGATGTTTGGGAAAGTGGGGGAGGGGGGCAGCTTGCTGTGGGACAGAGGTGGGGCAGCTGGCTGGGTAGTTGTCAGCCTTCTGAAGGCAGAGCTAATGGGAAGGTAGGCTTTTGCAGCTGAATGATGGGCATATCAGGCCCCGGGTCAATAGGTCAACGATGGAATCTATACAATATTAAAGCTAGCTCTTGAAGGGTGCATCCAGCTATGAATATTTAACTTAACATCTATGGTCCTAGCCAGGCAGAATGGCACATATCAGTAAGCCCAGTTCTTTGGAAAGAGACTGGAAGACCGTGAGTTGGAGGCAGCTGGGGCTATAAAGTCTAGGCCAGTTTAGACTACAATAGTCAGACTCCACCTTAATCTTTAATACACTCATATAGACAGACAGACAGACAGACACACACGCACACACACACACTAATGTTACTTTTGTAATTATGTCAACAACACACACACACACACACACACACTTACCTTTGTAATTATGTCATTCCAGGGATAAAAAAAAAAAAACAACCACATACTGTTTTGTTTGGTTGGATTCTTTTTTGTTTGTTTGTTTTTCAGATAATATTTTTAATAAAACACACACACACACACACACACACACACTGCTAAATCTAAGCACAGCTTGGCAAGGAAAAGTCAGATGCTGGGAAAGAATATTTTGAGAAGGCTTACATTAAGGACCTCCAGAGAATATTCACAGATCCACAGGGGGGGGAAAATAGGTGTGTGTTTTTATTGTAGGAATCACTCAATTTAATTTGACCTGAGGAAAAGGATGAAGGTTTTTAAAAAAAAAAAATTAGAAGAATTTGAGAATAACAGAAGGAATCTTGACCATGCTGCTGGGGTCTGACCAACTCCACCTTTTGTGATCAGGCCCCCAGGAAATCCAAGGCCACTCCTCAAAGAGGTGTGATTATTTACTAGGGATTTGTAACACCTAAGAAAGGACTGGAAAAAAAAAAGCAACATTCTTCCTTGTAGAAAACTACCATGGCTCAGGAGTGACATGAGTGTTATTAGGTAACAGAGAATGACACACTGAGTCTGGGCCTGAAAGAATATCATTTCCCAAATCCTTCTCTAGAAAGGAGAAAGAGAAAAGAAACAAAGAAAACACTCAAGTTTGTTTGACCAAGCAATGTAAAGAACAAATCAAGCGCTTTGCTCTGCTCATAGCATATGGAACAGAGGCCCATAGCCCAGCCAAATAAATAAGCCATGAAGGAAAGAAAATGTTAGTGTCAATGGGGGCCTGCATCTTCTGGTTGAGTACAGATACTTCAGGACTAGTGCTTGTCATTTCTTTCTGGGACAGAATGTTGCTATGTAGCTCAGGCTGGATTTGAACTTGTGATCCTCTTGCCTCTGCTGCCTGAGTTCTGGGATTATAGGTGTTCACTGCCATGACTGGCTTTGTGCTTGTTACGTTGAGTCTCACACTTAAAATTAGTAGGCAGGGGCTGGGAAGAGAGCTGGTGTATTGGCTGGGTTTGTGTCAACTTGACACAAGCTAGAGTCATCAGAGAGGAAGGAGCCTCAGTTGAGAAAATGCCTCCATGAGATCCAGCTGTAAGACATTTTCTAAGTTAGTGATTAGTTGGGGTGGAGTCATCCCCAGGTTGGTGGTCCTGAGTTCTATTTGAAAGTAGGCTAAGCAAGCCATGGGAAGCAAGCCAGTAAACAGCAGCCCTCAATGGCCTCTGCATCAGCTCTCGCTGCCAGGATCCAGCCCTGTTTGAGTACCTGTCCTGATTTCTTCCAATGATGGACTATGATCTGGAAGTATAAGTCAAATAAACCCTTTCCTCCCCAACTTGCTTTTTGGTCATGACGTTTAGCTGCAACAATAGAAACCCTAGTTAGTCACCTGGGAGGCTCTGTTAGTGCATGACAAATACAGAGGGGGACACGCTCAGCCAGCCAGACTCTGAGCACAGGGTCCCCAATGGAGGAGTTAAGAGAAAGGCCCAAGGAGCTGAAGGGGTTTGTAGCCCCATAGGAGGAACAACAT
Organism: Tokudaia tokunoshimensis; assembly: GCA_036184795.1. Classification (NCBI taxonomy): domain Eukaryota; kingdom Metazoa; phylum Chordata; class Mammalia; order Rodentia; family Muridae; genus Tokudaia; species Tokudaia tokunoshimensis. Next base: position 1,297,923 of record BTHU01000017.1, read on the forward strand.
TGTCACCTAGCACTCCCAGAGCTCCCAGGGACAAAACCATCAACCAAAGAGTACACATGGAGTTACCCATGGCTCCAGACACATAGGCAGCAGAGGATGGTCTTGTTAGACATCAAAGGGAGGAGAGGCCCCTGGTCCTGGAAAGACTTGATGCTGCAGGGTAGAGGAATACCAGGACAGGGAAGCGGGAGAGGGTTGATTGGGGAACAGGGGGAGGGGAACCAGGAAAGGGGATAACATTTGAAATGTAAATAAAGAATATATCTAATAAAAAAAAACCCTAGCTAATATGGCTGGGTTAGTAAAGTGCTTGCTGTGTGAACATGAGGACACTGAGTTTGGATCCCAGGTAAGGTCACACATGTCTGTAATTCCAGTGCTAGCGAGGTGGAGACAGGAGGTTCTCTGGGTAGATTAGGGGATGTGGAGGCATTGGAGCTTGCTGGTCGGTTAGTCTAGGTAAATCAGCAAGCCCCAGGTTTAGAGAGAGACTATTTCAAAAAGATTGAGAAAGACACCCAATGTCAACGACCACCATTCAAAGCCACACATGTGCCCACCTATACATGTGCGCACCTCCCCCGCCCCATGCACAAAACTGGCATCAAGCATCTTGGAGTAGACTTATCAGAATGCCACTCATTAGGGTACATCTACTCTCTCAATCTTTGGTTGTTAGTTTTTTTGAAGCAGTCTTCTGTAGCCCAGGCTGGCTTCGAACTCGACACACATAAACATATAATATACATCATATACATATACATCATATACATATACATCATATACATACACATCATATACATATATATGCACACACATATATACACACATATACACATATATACACACATATACATATATATGCACACACACATATATATATACATTCACATATACATATATACATACATACATACATGGATAACCTTGAATTTCTGATTCTCTTGCCTCCACCTCCTGAGAGCTATGATTACAGAACTGTGTCACCGCACTGTTTACTGCTGGGTATTGAACTGAGGGCTTTTCCTATGCTAGGCAAGCACTCTGCCAGCTAAGCCGCATCCACAGCCCTAGTAGCAACGTTCTAATGAACACTGTAAAAACATCGCTTTGGAGAGGAGAGGCAAGGAACACTTCCTCAGCTTCCTGGGCAGGGCAGTTTTGTGCAGGCTGACTGTGGTGGCTCTGAGCTGGTAGGTGTCAATTCATGGGCATACTGCAAAGTAAATAGTGGTACCAGAGGCAAGACAAGCAGTGGCTTTTTGTGTCGCTTGGCAATTCTGCTCTTCCAGGTTCTGAGGACTTCTTATAACTGCCAAAGGCCTTTTCAGGGTCAGACCATGACTTGAGTTTTGGTGGGAGACTGGGGACACCGGGAGGTTGCTGCACTTGTAACCCAGCCAGGCAGCTGGGAGAGGCAGACAGGCTTTCTTTTCCTTTGGAGTAGGTGTAGAGGGTGAATGCCGGGGTCCTCAGAGGGACTGTCATGCTTCAGAGCTGTGTGGGATGGGCAAGAGCCTCCATCCTGCCACCAGGATCATGTGTACTATGAGATACATTTCCTGTTGGCCACATGAGGAGTTTGAGCCCATTTATTTTCCTTTCCTCTCACGAAAATGTCATGGTGATAGCCATGAAGTAATAATTTAAATTAATAATAATAATATTTATCACCATTTTAATAATAATAATAGCAACAACAATAAATTTGGCACCTGTTTTTGTCCATAGCTTATTAAGAGTTAGGGGTTCATGTTCCCAGTAGATGAAAGTCCCCTTCAAACTTCTAAAGAATGCTAACCTCTTCTCTGCTCCCTACTCCAAACCCAAAGCTCCAAACACTCGAAGGGTTTAAACTTTGTCAGTTTTTATAATGGCAATTTACAATTAACAAATACATTAGTAATGAGTGTCCTTTCCTGTAGAGTTGTTTAGAAGACAAAACGGCTACTTAGAACAGTTTCTATTTGTTTTAGGTTGGGTGGCTCACTAGTTTTGAGAGTGTGCACTCCTTGTCATCAGAGAGTTAGACTTAACATGACCCATGTAAACGTGTTCTGTGGCTAGAGACCCACTGGAGGAGACCCGTGTCTTCAGCTCCAGAAAATGATTGCTTTGTTAATGAACTCAAATTATTTTGATAGAATAATCACCGGTAGTTGGGTTTAGTGGTGCAAGCCTTTAATCCCAGAACTCCAGAAGGCAGAGAGGCAGGTGGATCTCTGTGAATATAAGGACAGCCTGATCTACAGAGTGAGTTCCAGGCTAGCTGGGACTACATGATGATGCTCTGTCTCAAAACAAGCAAACAAACTATATAACACAAAATAAACTAATAATTGCACGCCAGTTTAGCTTAAGCAATGCTGCCTCTCCTATGGTTACCAATAAGAGAAAATATTCTAATTTGAATCACTGACAGCTATTTGGTGAGAGCTATTGGGTTTATGTGGTTGCTCCATGGAAAGAAAGAGCCTGGGACTGACTGGCTTGCCTCATGTTTGCAAGATGATGACAACAGGAAAGAAGAAAACCAAGTTGGGTTTATTGAGTTTGGAGAGCAAAGGGATTAGATTAGAGCCAGATATACATGACTCATATATATATATAAAAATGCTAGGTTTGGGGCTGGAGAGATGGCTCAGTGGTTAAGAGCACTGACTGCTCTTCCTTCCGAAGGTCCTGAGTTCAAATCCCAGCAACCACATGGTGGCTCACAACGAGATCTGGCACCCTCTTCTGGAGTGTCTGAAGACAGCTACAGTGTACTTACATATAATAAATAAATAACTATTTTTAAAGAATGCTAGGATGAAACACATTACTTTGTGTGATAACTTAAAAATTTAAAACATGTCATGTGTGGTGGCACACACCTTTACTCCCGGCATGTGGAAGACAGCAGCAGATGGATCTCTGTGAGTTTGAGGCCTGGTCTACACGTGAGTATCATTATCAGGCCAGCCAGGCTACATGGTGAGATCCTGCCTCATAGGATTAAGAAGATCTTTCAGGGGCTGGAGAATTGCTCAGTGGTTAAGAGTACTTGTGGTTACAAAGGATCTGCATTTGATCCCAGCACCACAGAGTCTCCCCACCTCCTCAAGCACTAGCATATGTGGTGCATAGACATATATGAAGGAAAAGCACTCAGACATAAAATAATATAAATCTAAAAAAAAATTTAAAAAGATCATTTACCTCTGTGTGGTAGTACATGTCTGTAAATCTTGCACCTTGGAAGTAAAGGCAGGAGGATTAGGAGTTCTAGGTCATCCTTAGCTACAAAGTGAGTTTGAGGCCAACCTAGGCTACACAGGAGAGATGACTTGTATGAACACATGTACGCAACAGGCGCTCATAAGCGAATGCTCCTTTATTGGCTCTGGTGGTGACGGTTGTGCTGTTTTTCCACAGACACGTGCATGAGGCTGGGAATGAAGGAGACCAAGGATTGAATCCTGGCACTGACTGACAAACTCGGAATCAGTTCTCTGAGCCTTGATGTCTTCATCTGTAGAACTGGGATCAAAAATACCTAGAGGACAGAACTGTTGCAAAGACCAATAGGGAAATTATGCAAATCTTCCCACTCGAAGAGCTCTGTGTTGAGGTTGCTCTCCAGGCAGATGCCTGATATTTTGCTGAGTAATGACTCCTTGAAGGCACAAAGTCTCCTGAGCCTGGAGGGCTGGGAGCCACCTAGGAAAGAGAACCTGGCAGAAGCAACCTCAGGCCTCTCACCCAGGTGGTCCTTGGCCCTTGAGTTTTAAGAACTGGGAAGTTGGACTCTTATCCTCCAGGTCCAGCCCTGTCTTAGGCTCTTTGTTCTTAGAGACCTTGTACTATTGTCTAATCTGTTAGCAAAAAGGCAAACTGGCTAGATCTTCTTCTGGATCCCTGTGACTGCTATCGTCCCTGTCTTCTCCTTTCTGGAAAGCATTGTCCTGGCAACTGTAGTAGGTCCTTGGGAGTCATCTGGTGTCTACCTCCTCAGGCTTGTGTGTCCCTCATGTCTTGGTCTTAGATGCTAAGAAAAGCTCTGAAAAAGTCCTTGGACACAGTTGTGGTAGGGATGCTCTTCCTCCTATACGATCTTAGAGGTCGAGCATAGCAGAGACCCTTGGGAGGCTGAGACAGGAAGATGTCCATGAGTTTAGGGTCAACCTGGGCAACAGCGAGTTCTAGGTCAGTCTGGTAAGGTAATAAAAACAGGAGCAATACCCACAGAGCCTCAGAGCCATAGAACATCCTACCTCTTTCACTACTCTCTGCCTCAGGGATATGCTGAATGAGAGCAGCTGACTCCAATGTCCCTTTGGGTCAGGATTCAGATCACCTAATTGTGAATGACTTGGGAGTCACAGCTAAGTGGGTGTCAGCTGCTCAACACTCAATATCATTAGCATCCCCCTCAACCGAGTTCTTTAAAATTATTGTGTGTGTGTATATATATGTATATATATATATATATATGCATACATATACACACATTCATTTCAATAAGGGCCTGCAAGATACAAGAAAACAAAACAAAAACTCAGGCAAGTGCTGAATGTATGTAAGATTCAAAAAAGGTGTGACCAATCCCATTTTCTCCCTCTTTGGTGGGGGAGACAGGATTCAATTCTACTTTCTACAATTGTAGATAGCCTGTGTACTATTTACTGTCCTGTCACTTTCCCATGTCAGTCTCTTTGCTACTCTTTTTGGCCAGGGTCCCACAGAGATTTCTCTGCTCTCTAGTGGAGCCAGCTCAATGCATCCCAAGAATACCCTGGGTCACATCCATCCCCCAGATTCTCTGGTCCCTGCTTTCTATCTGAATAATCAATATTTCCAAACCTCAGTCTATCTTCCAATGCTGGCCTCCTCTCCTAACTTGCCCACTAGCTCCTGGGAACCCCTCCTTTTTGTTCTTGTAGCTTTCAGTCTTATAGGACTACTCCTCATTAATAGTTACCCATAGAGTTTAAAGGGCCAGTGGGCAGTTTGGTGCAGGACTGTGTGCTTAGCATGTCCAAAGCCCAAGTTCTAGTTGGAGCATCCCAAACACCATTCAAATCAGTTGCTTACATCTTTCTGCTGTCCCCTCTCATTTCACATACATCTTCTAACCAGTTCTAAAAAGCTGCCTTACATAATTACTACCTCCTTACAGGAGCTGAGACCACACCCCCTTTTCATTGACTTAACATCCTGTTTCTCTATGTGAGGTGGCAATGAGTCACCATGAATGATCCCTTCAAATTAATTATAAAATGCTTTTCTGTAAGGTCCTGTTGGGGGTAGGTTGCTAGATAGAAAAAAAAAAAGGTGTTATTGTCAAAGGCTTTAGTCATCACAAGAGTTGAGCAGGGAGTCTCAGGGAAAACTTAAGGAGCGAGCAAGCCTGTCATACCAGACCCTCTTGAATGTTCCAATGCACACGGACAGAGTTTGGGTTTACTGTGTGCAAGCAATATGCAGGACCAAACATTTTTTTTCTCAGTATTCATGCTGTTGAAATGAGATGAAAAATGAACTTTCTTTGATACTGGATGCATACATGTATGCTTGTGTGTGTCCAAATGCTTCTTGCTTTCTTTCTCTTTTCACTTTCTCTTTCCATTTTCTGCACACAGTTGGAAAGATACAGCAAGACTGGCATCCTGGTCTGTCATTCACCGGTTGTGGGACTTTGCTCTCTTAATATTTCTCCAATATTAAGAGACTTCCTTGAAAGACATGCTGAGATAATACACATGTGTCCTTGGGAAACTAGGGTTCTCTGGCCCTACCCTAGAGCCCTGTGATCAGAATCTACTCAACAAGGCTGTCAGGGACTTCATCTGTCCATGGTTAAGAAATTCTGTCCTCAGCACTATCTACAGTAGCCCAGGGAAGCAGATGAATGGATTTAAAGAACAAGGTTGGTCATGGTAATATCCAACTGTAGTTCCAGTTCTGAACATTGAAGTAGGAGGATCTCGAGTGTGAGGATAGTTGGGCTACCTAGGGAGGGTGAGAGCGGGTCTCAGAAAAAGAAAAGTGGTGTGTATTATGCAATGGGTATTTTTCTGTTATAAAGAAGGGAATCACATTTTTGGGGAAATGTGAAGAGGAATAAGCCAGAAAGACAAGAATCTCATTTTTTTGCTCCCATTTGTGAAATTGGGATTTGCAAACAAAGACATGAAAAAAAGGTGGGGGAGGGGCTAGAGAGATGGTTCAGTGGTTAAGAATACTGACTGTTCTTCCAGAGAACTCAGGTTGGAATCACAGAACCCACATGGCAGCTCACAGTTGTCTGTAACTCCAGTTTCAGGTTTACCATCTTCTTTTGACCTAGTTCAACAGGTCTGCATGCAATGCATACACTTGCATGCAGGCAAAACACCTATAGGCATAAAATACTAAATAAATAAAGAATTAAAATAAAAAAGAGTCCCTGGCCTAATCACTGAACGCATTCATATCAAGAGGGAATCATAGAAGGGATGTACATTTACAGATTCTTTTTGTCTGTTTGAGGTAGGAAGAGTTTCGTTGTAGTCCTGTCTGACCCAGAACTCACCACAATCTTCCTGCCTCAGTGTCCTGAGTGCTGGAATTATAAGTGAGCCACAATACCCAACAAATTCATAGAGTTCTTCTCCTTTTCTTCTTAAAAAATTTAAAGGTGTTTGATGCTGTGCCTGGATAACATTTATTTTTATTTTTAAGTGTGTGTGTTCATGTGTGCGTGCCTGTAGTCATATCCCCTGGGCTGGAACTACAGGCGGTTGTGATTCACTTGGCATAGACACTGAGATCAAGTTTATGTCCTCTGGAAGAGCAGTATGTGTTCTTAGCTGCCGAGCCATTTCAGTCCATATTTGTAGAATTCTTCTGGGGCTTTTTGAAGTGACTTTGGACTCTGGGTGGTATTGCTGGTTGAATGACCTGGTTGTTTAGAGCAAGGCCTTTAGGAAAGGATATCGTGCTGGGCAGTGGTGGTGCACGCCTTTAATCCCAGCACTTGGAAGGCAGAGGCAAGGTGAATTTCTGAGTTCGAGGCCAGCCTGGTCTACAGAGTGAGTTTCAGGACAGCCAGGGCTACACAGAGAAAGAAAAAAAAAAGGAATGGATATTGTGGAGTATGAGGTGCTGTTGGGATGGCAGAGGTGGGACTCCAGGTCATGGGCTCTGTTGGCAGAAGGCAGATGGCTTGTAAGGGGATTCTCATATGTAGGATGAGCTCTCTGAGGTATGGGAGGCCCGAAGGGGGATGAATGCCAAGAACTTAGCCTGCTTATGCAAAATTGGCAGAGCCAAGCCTTTCATAAGAATCAGCAGATAGTCAGCTACTCTATTTACAATTTTTCACTCTCACTACGGAGCTGAGGAACAAATCAAGGCCCAGCATCTGCTATACAAATTCTCTGCCAAGGAGCTAAACCCTCAACCCCATACATTCACACATACAGTAGATGATAAGAATACAAAGTCTTTATTGTGAATAATAACTCCCAGCCCTGGAAGGAAATCTTTTATCTCCTGGGGCCCAACTAGATTGGGAGCGTCTTTCATCTGTTGCTTACTATGTCCCCTAGGAAAGTGACCTCTCCTCAGTAACCACCCCCTTATTTTTTGGTAGAGGCAGGCTGTAAAATGGAAAAAAATACAAGTAACCGAATCCACCAGTTGTTATGAGGGTTCAGTGAGACAATATATGTAAGGTAGTAAGTCCTCCTGTGACCTGGACTGAGAAATAACGTGCTGTGTTATCACTGGATGACTTAGAGGTCAAGTAGGAAACACTGTTACCAATGCTAATACCACTGTTGCTAAAGATAAAGTGCACAGGGTTGGTGATGTACCATAGATAGCCTGGCCTGTGTCGCATGCGCTCGAGAGGCAGAGGATCACAAGCTGAAGGTTATCTTTGGCTACCTAGTAAGTCTGAGACAGCTTAGGCTACACAAGACTCTGTCTCAACAAAAAAGATGAAGGCATTAATAAACTTGAGGTTCAAGGAATTAAGCAGACTTTCTGTTGTTCTGAACTGGGACAATGGTGGTAACAGGAGAGCAACAGAAGACAATGGACACAGCAATGATATCATTGTGGTGCACGCATACTAATTGTGGCTAGCGCTTTATTTGTTAAACACTCCAAAAGCCACTTCCCTCAGATTATCTTTGTGATTTTCACGCACACACACACACACACACACACACACACACAGACAGACAGACACACACACATAGACAGACAGACACACACATACACACACATACACACAGACACACACACATAGACAGACAGACACACTCACACACATAGACAGACAGACACACATACACACACAGACACACACACACACAGACACACACAGACAGACACACACACACAGACACACACACACACACATAGACAGGGAGACAGACAGATACACACAGACACACACACAGACACACACAGACACACACACACAATAGACAGAGAGACAGACAGATACATACATACACACACACAGACACACACACACACACACACACGATGTTTATAGCACAAGCCCAAGTACAGACGAAGAAACCGAGGCCCAAAAAGCTCAGGTCATCGGCCTAAGGTCCAGGCTTGTAAGTGGATCTGGAAGTGGAATCCAGACTGAGTGGCTCCCTAAGTTGTTTTCTTAACCTCTACATGAGCTTTCATGTTTAAAGAAAAAAAAAAAAACGAACAAAGTTCTCTTTCCACTGGTGGCCACACACGCCCTGTTTGCTTTCTGACTTTACTCTCTTAAGAATTTTTAAGAAAAATGTATTGCTGCAGGAGCAAGAGCAAGCCAGGTGCAAACTCAAGGGGGCTGAGCATGGCATGTATGTCTGTGTGCCCAGACAGTGAAGTCAGCTGTGGAGATGCGGTGATCCTCTCGTAAGGTAACATCTCTGTGGCTGTAACCTCAACAGTCTCAGGGGACACAGGTAAGGTTTTGAGGCTGAATCACATGTCTAGTTGACAAACTAGACAGAGACAAAAAAGCCCACCCCAGCTCAGAAAAGACCTGGATTCATGGCTGTATTCTTTCTCTCTCCTTCTTCCTCTCTCTTTCCTTCCCTCCATCCCTTCTTCCCTCTCTTCCTCCATTCTTTGATTCCCTCTTCTTGATACCTTCTCTCTTTGGTGACAGGGTCTTATAGTCTGGTGTGTCCTCAAAGGAGCTATGAAATTGAAGATGACCTTGAATTACTTTTTTTTTTTTGTAGTGCATTCAAATTTTATGTAAAGTGACCACTCCTCCAAACTCCAGTACAAAATACTTAGACAAAAAGACTAAGTGGCTATGAAATCATCAAATGGTAAACGGAAGTCAACTTGTACAATTTATGCAAATTATGTCTGACCTACAAGGCTGTGTGGAGCCAAATCCAAGACTTCTGTGTGCTAACAATTCTTTTTTCAAGAGATTTACTTTTTGATATTATAATTATGTAATTTCCCCCTCTCTTGATTCCTCTGGTTCCACCTCCCAGTGCTGGGGATGAAAACACATGCACACTATACCTGGCTGGCAACTTACATTCTCACCTAAAAAAAAAAATCTGACCTAAATCCACCCATGTCTGTTTCTCAAAGTCCCCAAAACCGGATTCCACCTCCAAACTTTCAATCCGTAAACTCCAGAGGTGGCAGTTGGGAGGCAGAGGCAGGAGAATCCCAGTGAGTTTAAGGCTAGCCTGGTCTACAAGTGAGTTACAGGCCAGCCAGGGCTGCACAGTGAGACTGTATCAAAACAAAATTAAGTATATAAACATTCTGAAGCCGTTTTTCCATGTGTTTGAAAACCAAAGACATATACATATTCCCCCTTTCTACAAGTATTTGACTATTACTTTAGACTGTCCCATATCCAATATGAATTGGTAGCCATTCCCACCTAGGGATAAGGTTAGTTACTAAAATGGTTGCTTTAGCAAATGCTAGCAGGCAGCATTTTGTGTTTCTTTCTTCCTTTTGGTCTGAGAAGGCATCTTGCTGTATAGTCCAGGTTGACCTTAAATGGAGATGTTCCTTCTACCTCAACCATCAAGCTTGGCTTTTTGTGAGTGTTTGTGCCTGCCTGTGGGGATTGAGCCTGGGTCCTGTACATGCCAGGCTAGCACCCTACTTCTGAGCTGTATTCTCAGACTTCATTTTCCCCCTTACTTTTTACGTTAAGATAGGGTTTCACTAAACTGCCCAGGCTGGCCTTGAGCTCACTCCATAGGCCTGCCTTGAACTTGCAACTGTCTTGTCTCATAGACTCCTCAGTGATTGAGATAGATCCATGTCACCAGGCCCAAAACATGGAGGCTTTGTTCTTCTTATTTAGACACAGAGTCTAATATAGCTCAGGCTGGCCCTGAACTCAGTAGCTTGAACTTCCCTCTTGACTCTACTTTTCAAGGGCTTGGATTATAGGCATGTACTACCATGCCCAGTTTATATGGTGCTGGGGATCAACTGAGTCATGACTCCAGTCCGGTGTGGCATTATGAAAGACACTAGAATATTTATTACTCCCAAAAAGATTAAAAACAGAAAAATCTGAGTAACTTCTAGTAGATCCTTTCTAAAATTCCTGGGTCACATGAATTACTAGAGAAAACCAGGGATAGACCAGGAAATGAACCCAACCTTCAAACTGAAACTCAGGTATAGTGTGCAGTCGGGTCCTCAGGAGAAGACAAAGATTAGGTAGGTAAGGAGCTGTGACCTCATGTGGTGACGCAACTCCAGTCCTTAACGATGTTTTCATTTTGTAATAGTTCACTAAAATATCTTTTCTTACTAAAATCTCCCTTGCATAGCATTCCACAAACTGGCACAGGGGTTGGGGGATAGATATCTCCATTCTCGGAAAATCGGAGCTCTCAAACTTAGGGTCAAAGGGCCTGTGGGGTTTCTCTCATTCATAGTTATCAGAAAAACAGGGTGGAATCGGTCAACGATACCTGGACCCCTCCTTGTATCAACAGGGGAGCCCAGCAGCCACCTCTTACACCGCCTGGTACTGTACAGGCAACCAGCTCATAGGCTCACAGAAAGGAAAACAAGTACTAGCCCTGTTCTGATGGTAGCTTGATATCGCGGTCCCTCCAGCCAGGGCACCATTGTTCTCTTGCCTGTGCCCGCCCAGGTCCACTCCAGGCAGTGCTGATAAGTCTGCCTGACTCCTGTTTGAGTTGGGGTTGTCTAATCCATTACTCAAAAGGAGGACGTGGGCTTGCTCTGGGAAGGGCAAACTCTGGTCTTGAGGTCTGGGAGAGAATAGTAATGCTTTATGATTAACTGATGACTCCAAGGTTATTTGGTTTCACTGACTGCTATTGCTCCTCTGTGAGAGATTATGCCTCCATAGAGGTCTAGGTTGTGAATAACCACAGAGAGAGAAAGAGAGAGAGAAAGAGAGAGAGAAAGGGAGGGAGGGAGAGAGAGTGAGAGAGAGAGAGAGAGAGAGAGAGAGAGAGAGAGAGAGAGAGAGAGAGAGAGAAGGAGAGGGAGAGAGGAAGAGGGAGACAGAGACAGAAAGAATCAGAGAGAGAGACGGGGTAGGGGTAGAGGAAGAAGAAGAGGGACAGGGAAAGCAGGGAGAGATAGGGGAGAGGGGGGAGAGGGAGAAAAAGGGAGAGGGGAGAGAAAAGGAGAGGGGGAGAAGAAAAGGGTAGAGGAAGGCAGTGGGAAAAGGAGGGAGGAGGAGAAAGGGTGAGGGAGACAGAGAGGGGGTAGGGATAGGTAGGGGTAGAGGGAGAGGAAGAGGGACAGGGAAAGGAGGGAAAGGGAGGGTTGGGGGAGAGGGAGGGGTAAGGGGAGAGAAAGAGAAGAGAGAGTGACAGAGAGAAAGGAGGAGGGGAGGGTGGGAGAGAGGGAGGGAGGAAGAAAGAAAGAAAATCAGGAGAGAAATTACCATGTTTCAGCATTGAGCATTGGGTATCCCTGCATCCTGCCATTCAGCAAGAAGACAGGGATTCTTTGGGTTTTTTCCCAAGGACATTGTACCCTCCAATGGGTATAAGTGGGTTAGATCCTGCTGGCAAGATAGAGCTGGTTAGATAGAGCTGGCAAGGTAGATTAAATTATTTGTGACAGTATTTGAATGAGATCAAGGTTTTTGTTTAACATTTTCCAAAGTCAAAATTTTGGGTTTCTTAAATGAATTTTAACCTGCTAGCAAAGAGCAAACAAAAAATGCAGTGCTTCCGTTGTGCCCGCTGGGAGTGGAGCCCAGGGAAATGGGGTTGGGACAGGCAGTGGTGTGCACGACTTGGGGCTTCTGCTTGCTTTCATCCGTTTTGTTTCCACGGAGGGCTTCATGCTTAAAGAGTTTTAATCCCGAGTCAGAGAGAAAGTAAAATAAATGAATTCGTATTTTAAAAACCAAAGTTTTACACAAAAGGATGGCCGTGTTACTACGCATTACAGTAGCATGTGCATGGAGGCTGAGGCAGGAGGATCATGAATATGAGATCAGCTTCTGCAGATCTATAGTGAGACCCATTTGAAAAGAGAGAGCGGTGGGGGAAGGCAGAGATGGTCTTTATTTTAGTGTTTAATGTTTACCACAATGGCGTGAAGGGTGCCTATCTGACATCATGCAAATGGCAGAGCAGAGGAGGGACCCAGTATGCTTCCAGCATTCCTGATGGAAGGACCAGGTGTCAGCGTTGGAAAATAAGAATAATAATTTAAGGGATATGAATTTGACTTAAAAGTTCTGTAACTGTTTAAGAAATTATATGGGCCTTTTATTTTTTAAATTAAAGCTTGCAAACATGGAGAAGGATGTGAAGGAACGTACCTATATTTCAGCACTCAGGAGGCTAGCAAGGCTAACCTGGACTGTAGATCAGAACCCATAGTAAAAACAAGAAATACCTCAGACATGGGAACATCCTGCATGTGGGAGCCAACAGCTGCCTCCAGGGAAACAATACTCTCCAAGTAGACATATTCTACCTCAGCAAGTAGGTTGTGTATATATGTGTATGTGTTTATGTATATATGCATATGTATTTTATGTATGTTTGTGTTTATGTATGTATGTATGTGTGTGTGTATATGTGTATATGTGTGTATGTGGTTTTGTATGTATGTATGTGTGTTTCTGCCAGTGTGTGTCTATGTGTCTATGTGTGTGTTTGTGTTTAATCTTTTTTCTAAGATCAAGTTCTAAAATAGAATACAGCATACCTTTTTTGTTTTTTTATTTTTCCTTTTTTTATTAGATATTTTCTTTATTTACATTTCAAATGTTATCCCCTTTCCTTGTTTCCCCTCTGAAAACCCCCATCCCATCTCCCCTCCTCCTGCTCACTAACCCACCCACTCCTGCTTCACCATCCTGGCATTCCCCTACACTGGTGTATTGAGCCTTCATAGGACCAAGGGCCTCTCCTCTCATTGATGTCCAACAAGGCCATCCTCTGCTACATATGCAGCTGGAGCCATGGGTCCCTCCATGTGTACTCTTTGGTTGGTGATTTAGTTCCTGGGAGCTCTAGGGGGTCTGATTGTTTCATATTGTTGTTCCTCCTATGGGGCTGCAAACCCCTTCAGCTCCTTGGGTCCTTTCTCTTGCTCCTCCATTGGGGACCCTGTGCTCAGTCCAATGGTTGGCTGATTGTATCCACCTCTGTATTTGTCAGGCACTGGCAGAGCCTCTCAGGAGACAGCTATATCAGGCTCCTGTCAGCAAGCATTTCTTGGCATCCACAATAGTGTCTGGGTTTGGTAACTGTATATGGGATGGATCCCCAGGTGGGAAGTCTCTGGATGGCCTTTCCTTCAGTCTCTGCTCTACACTTTGTCTCTTTTTCTCCTCCCATGGGTATTTTGTTCCTCCTTCTAAGAAGAACCAAAGTATCCACACCTTGGTCTTCCTTCTTCTTGAGCTTCATGTGGTCTATGAATTGTATCTTGGGTATTCTGAGCTTCTGGGCTAAATCCACTTATCAGTGAGTGTATACTGTGTGTGTTCCTTTGGGATTGGGTTATCTCACTCAGGATGATATTTTCTAGTTCCAGCCATTTGCCTAAAAATTTCATGAATTCATTGTTTTTAATAGCTGAGTAGTACTCGATTGTGTAAATGTGCCACATTTTCTGTTGAAGGACTTCTGGGTTGTTTCCAGCTTCTGGCTATTATAAATATGGCTGCTATGAACATAGTGGAGCATGTGTCCTTATTATATGTTGGAGAATCTTCTAGGTATATGCCCAGGAGTGGTATAGCTGGGTCCTCAGGTAGTACTATGTTCAATTTTCTGAGTAACTGCCAAACTGATTTCCAGAGTGGTTGTACCAGCTTGCAATCCCACCAACAATGGAGGAGTGTTCCTCTTTCTCCACATCCTCGCCAGCGTCTGCTGTCACCTGAGTTTTTGATCTTAGCCATTCTGACTGGTGTGAGGTGGAATCTCAAGGTTGTTTTGATTTGCATTTCCCTGATGACTAAGGATGTTGAACATTTCTTTAGGTGCTTTCCCATCATTTGATATTGCTTAGTTGAGGATTCTCTGTTTAGCCTTTTCCCCTATTTTTTTTTTTTTTTTTTTTTTTTTTTTTTAATTTAATTTTATTTTATTTTTTTAATTTACATTCCAAATCACTTCCCCTTTCCCGTTTCCTCCCTCCCCGAAAGTCCCATAAGCCCCCTTCCCTCCCTCTTTTCTCCGTTCAACCCCCTCTCATTACTCTGTCCTGGCGTTCCCCTACATCCAGTCTTTCCAGGACCAGGGGTCTCTCCTTCCATCTTTTTAGAAATCTATTGATATGCTGATTGTGTCTAGGGTATTCTGAGATTCTGGGTCAATATCCCCTTATCAGTGACTTCATACCATGTGTGATCTTTTGTGATTGGGTTACCTCACTAAGGATGATATTTTCAAGTTCTGACCATTTGCCTAGGAATTTCGTGAATTCATTGTTTTTAATTGCAGAGTAGTATTCCATTGTGTAAATATACCACATCTTCTGAATCCATTCCTCCGTTGAGGGACATCTGGGTTCTTTCCAGCTTCTGGCTATTATAAATAAGGCTGCTATGAATATAGTGGAGCATGTGTCCTTATTGCATGCAGGTAAAGTCTCTGGGTATATGCCCAGGAGTGGTATAGCCGGATCCTCCGGAAGTGTCATGCCCAGTTTTCTGAGGAGCCGCCAGACTGCTTTCCAGAGTGGTTGTACCAGCCTGCAATTCCACCAGCAGTGGAGGAGTGTTCCTCTTTCTCCACATCCTCGCCAACAACTGCTGTCTCCTGTGTTTTTGATCTTAGCCATCCTGACTGGTGTGAGATGGAATCTCAGGGTTGTTTTGATTTGCATTTCCCTAATGACTAAGGATGATGAACATCTCTTTAGGTGCTTCTCAGCCATTAGATATTCTTCAGGTGAGAACTCTTTGTGGAGCTCTGTACCCCATTTTTTAATAGGGTTACTTGCCTCTCTGGAGTTTAACTTCTTGAGTTCTTTGTATATCTTGGATATTAGCCCTCTGTCGGATGTAAGGTTGGTAAAGATCATTTCCCAGTTAGTTGGTTGCCGCTTTGTCTTTTTGACGGTGTCTTTTGCCTTGCAAAAACTTTGTAATTTAATGAGGTCCCATTTGTCTATTCTTGATCTTAGAGTATAAGCTATTGGAGTTCTGTTCAGGAAATTCTCCCCTGTGCCCATATGTTCAAGGTTCTTCCCTAGTTTCCCTTCTATTAGTTTCAGTGTGTCTGGTTTTATGTGGAGATCTTTGATCCACTTAGAATTGAGCTTAGTGCAAGGAGATAAGGATGGGTCAATTTGCATTCTTCTGCATGTTGACCTCCAGCTGAGCCAGCACCATTTGTTGAAAAGGCTATCTTTTTTCCACTGGATGGTTTTAGCTCCTTTGTCAAAGATCAAGTGACCATAGGAGTGTGGATTCATTTCTGGGTCTTCAATTCTGTTCCATTGATCTACATGTCTGTTACTGTACCAATACCATGCAGTTTTTAACACTATTGCTCTGTAGTACAGCTTGAGGTCCGGGATACTGATTCCCCCAGAGGTTCTTTTACTCTTGAGAATAGTTTTAGCTATTCTGGGTTTTCTGTTATTCCAGATGAATTTTTGAATTGCTCTTTCTAACTCTATGAAGAATTGAGTTGGGATTTTGATGGGGATTGCATTGAATCTGTGTATTACTTTTGGTAAGATGCTCATTTTTACTATATTAATCCTGCCAATCCATGAGCATGGCAGATTTTTCCATCTTCCGAGGTCTTCTTCAATTTCTTTCTTCAGAGACTTGAAGTTCTTGTCATACAGATCTTTCACTTGTTTGGTTAGCGTCACGCCAAGATACTTAATATGGTTTGTGGCTATCGTAAAGGGTATTATTTCTCTTACTTCTTTCTCAGCCTGCTTATCCTTTGAGTATAGGAAGGCTTCTGACTTGCTTGAGTTGATTTTATATCCGGCCACTTTGCTGAAGTCGTTTATCAGCTGTAGGAGTTCTCTGGTGGAGTTCTTTGGGTCGCTTATGTATACTATCATATCGTCTGCAAATAGTGATAGTTTGACTTCTTCCTTTCCAATTTGTATCCCTTTGACCTCTTTTTCTTGTCTAATTGCTCTAGCTAGAACTTCAAGTACTATATTGAAAAGATATGGAGAGAGAGGGCAGCCTTGTCTAGTCCCTGATTTTAGTGGGATTGCTTCAAGTTTCTCTCCGTTTAGATTGATGCTGGCTACTGGTTTGCTGTAAATTGCTTTTACTATGTTTAGATATGGGCCTTGAATTCCTGATCTTTCCAAGACCTTTAGCATGAAAGGATGCTGAATTTTGTCAAATGCTTTCTCAGCATCTAATGAGATGACCATGTGGTTTTTTTCTTTGAGATTGTTTATGTAGTGGATTACATTGATGGATTTCCTTATATTGAACCATCCCTGCATCCCTGGGATGAAGCCTACTTGATCGTGGTGAATGATCGTTTTGATGTGTTCTTGGATTCGGTTGGCAAGAATTTTATTGAGTATTTTTGCATCGATATTCATAAGAGAGATTGGCCTGAGATTCTCTTTCTTTGTCGGATCTTTGTGTGCTTTTGGTATTAGTGTAATTGTGGCTTCATAGAACGAGTTGGGTAGTGTTCCTTCTGTTTCTATTTTGTGGAACAGTTTGAAGAGTATTGGTGTTAGGTCTTCTTTGAAGGTCTGATAGAATTCTGCACTAAAACCATCTGGACCTGTGCTTTTTTTGGTTGGAAGACTTCCAATGACAACTTCTATTTCTTCAGGGGTTATAGGACGGTTTAGATGGTCTATTTGATCCTGATTTAATTTTGGTACTTGGTATCTGTCAAGGAAATTGTCCATTTCCTCAAGATTTTCTAGTTGTGTTGAATACAGGTTTTTGTAGTAGGATCTGATGATTTTTTGAATTTCCTCAGTTTCTGTTGTTATCTCTCCCTTTTCGTTTCTGATTTTATTAATTTGGATACTATCTCTGTGCCCTCTGGTTAGTCTGGCTAAGGGCTTATCTATCTTGTTGATTTTCTCAAAGAACCAACTCCTCGTTTTGTTGATTCTTTGTATGGTTTTATTTGTTTCTACTTGATTGATTTCAGCCCTGAGTTTGATGATTTCCTGCCTTCTACTCCTCTTTGGTGTATTTGCTTCTTTTTGTTCCAGGGCTTTCAGGTGTGCCATTAAGCTGTTAGTGTATGCTGTCTCCCGTTTCTTTTTGGCGGCACTCAGGGCTATGAATTTTCCTCTTAGCACTGCTTTCATTGTGTCCCATAAGTTAGGGTATGTTGTGCCTTCATTTTCATTAACTTTCAAAAAGTCTTTGATTTCTTTCTTTATTTCCACCTTGACCAAGTTATCATTGAGTAGAGCATTGTTCAGCCTCCATGTGTACGTGGGTTTTCTTTTGTTTTTGTTGCCATTGAAGACCACCCTTATTCCATAGTGATCTGATAGGAGGCATGGGATTATTTCTATCTTCTTGTATCTGTTGAGGTCTGATTTGTGACCAATTATATGGTCAATTTTGGAGAAGGTACCATGAGGAGCTGAGAAGAAGGTGTATTCTTTAGCTCTAGGATGAAATGTTCTATATATATCAGTTAGTTCCATTTGGTCCAAGGCTTCAATTAGATTCACTGTGTCCCTGTTTAGTTTCTGCTTTCCTGAACGATCCATTTCAGAGAGCGGGGTGTTGAAGTCACCCACTATTATTGTGTGCGGTGCGATGTGTGCTTTGAGTTTTAGTAAAGTTTCTTTTACGAATGAGGGTGCCCTTGCATTTGGAGCATAGATATTCAGGATTGAGAGTTCTTGATGGTGGATTTTTCCCTTGATCAGTATGTAGTGTCCTTCTGTGTCTTTTTTGATGACTTTGGGTTGAAAATCAATTTTATCCGATATTAGGATGGCTACTCCACCTCGTTTCTTGGGGCCATTTGCTTGTAAAATTGTTTTCCAGCCTTTTACTCTGAGGTAGTGTTTGTCTTTGACACTGAGGTGCGTTTCCTGCATGCAGCAAAAAGCTGGGTCCTGTTTACGTATCCAGTCTGCTAGTCTATGTCTTTTAATTGGGGAATTGAGACCATTGATATTAAGAGAGACCCTATTTTTTAATAGGGTTATTTTGTTCTCTGGAGTCTGACTTCTTGAGTTCTTTGTATATATTAGATATTAGCCCTCTATTGGATGTAGGATTGGCAAAGATCTTTTCCCAATCTGATGATTGCCGTTTTGTCCTATTGACAGTATCCTTTGCCTTATAGAAGCTTTGCAATTTTATGAGGTCCCATTTGTTGATTGTTGATTTTAGAGCATAAGCCACTGGTGTTCTGTTCAGGAAGTTTTCCCCTGAGCCCATGTGCTCCAGGTTCTTCCCCACTTTCTCCTCTATTAGATTGAGTGTATCTGGTTTTATGTTTAGGTCCTTGATTCACTTGAACTTGAGCTTTGTACAATGATATAAGAATGGATCAATTTGCATTCTTCTACATGTAAACCACCAGTTAAACCAGCACCATCTGTTGAAAATGCTGTCTTTATTCCACTGGGTGGTTTTAGCTCCTTAATTAAAGATCAAGTGACCATAGGTGTGCGGGTTCATTTCTGGGTCTTCAATTCTATTCCATTGATCTACTTGCCTGTCACTGTACCAATACCATGCAGGTTTTTTTTCCCACAATTTCTCTGTAGTACAGCTTGAAGCCAGAGATGGTGATTTCCCCAGAAGTCCTTCTATTGTTACGAATAGCTTTTGATATCCTGGGTTTTTTGTTATTCCAGATGAATTTGCAAATTGCTCTTTCTAACTCTATGAAGAATTGAGTTGGTATTTTGATGGGGATTGCAGTGAATCTGTAGATTGCTTTCGGCATGATGGCCATTTTTACTCTATTAATCCTGCCAATCCATTTTGTCTTGGAAATATTATCTCAAGCAGAGGCTAGCCAGGTGGCTCAGTGGGTAAGAAGTTCTTGCTGTGAGATCAGATGACTTTAGTTTGCTCTATATAACCATATAAAGGTGGACAGACCCTACAAGGTTGTCCTCTGGCACACTCTGCAGATGCACTCCCAATGATGATGATATCAAATTATTTGAAAACATAAAAAGAAAACCACAGGTTAATTTGTTATGGTAGCCTTTGTAATTATAGCCCAAATGTAACCCATAGTTTAAAAAATAATAATGTGCTAAAAATTCTAATATATATCTTTTTATTAAAAGCAGCACACATGATGATTAGGGGTGTTATTACATAGACTTTACCAGCTAGCACAGGACACTGACCTTTATTTGTACTACTATTTCTATTGCAAAAGGTATTATAGGTTTCCAAAGACAAACCCAACAGTTCAAGAACACTGACTACATGTTGATAGAAGTCTGTCATTGACTAACTGACTGACTAATTAAGTCCTTAAATAAGTAAGGGCATTAAGTGAGTATTTAATTAGCTAGTATTCCTTCTTACAAGTTGTCCTATAGGTAAAGTCTTAAGCCAGCCAGGATGCACCAGAAAGCATGCACAAGGAGATGAGCAGCAAGAACAGACATCAGGGCTCACAGAATGGCTCATCCTGACAAGCCTGGTGCCCCAGACATACCTGAATTCGATCCATGCCACCCACATGGCAGGAGACAACTGAGTCTGCAAGCCATCTTTTGATGTCCACAGGACTGCCACAGCATGAGGGCCCACGCACATGAGTAACAAACAGATAAATAAATGGAATTAAAGAAAAGGAAGCCTAGCAAACATGAAGGCAGATGGTAGCTACCGAGTGTTCTGAATTCTTGCTCCTGATTAAACCTCTCCAACACTCCCATGGTTGACAGCCACCCGATCCCTCTTTGGACTGTGAGGTCTCTAAAAGTAAAGAAAAGGTCCCTGTAGTTTGACTAGGTGATCAAGCTAACCTGAGGAAAAGCAGTTGTCTTTCTTTATTGATCTTCATTGACCAATCTTTGTACCCTGCATGCTCCATGTGAATATCTTTATAGAACTACATGTTGCTTTTAAGTTTTTTTTTAAATTTATTTTCTATATTTTTTTATTTACATTCCCAGTGATTTCCCCTTTCCCAGTTCCTCCCTCCCCAAAAGTCCCATAAGCCCTCTTCCTGCCCCCCCCCATTCCCCATTCAACCCCCTCTTGCTTCTCTGTCCTGGTATTCCCTTACATTCAGTCTTTCCAGGACCAGGGGTCTTTCCTTCCATCTTCTTGGAAATCAATTGATATGTGAATTGTGTCTTGGGTATTCCGAGCTTCTGGGTTAATATCCCCTTATCAGTGACTGCATACCATGTGTGTTCTTTTGTGATTGGGTTACCTCACTAAGGATGATATTTTCCAGTTCTGACCATACAGGATGAAAGAAGAGAAAGACAGCCCTGAAAAGATTCACACTATGGGATGCTGAGATTCCGGGACCTTCCATTCCAGCTTTGCGCTTGACTCTACTTCAATGCCACATTGGGTGCCATTTTGTTGCTATAATTTTCCAACCCAATTACCCGGTAAAAGAAATCTCAACTCAATCAGCAAGAATACAAGCTATAAGCCTAGATTGGGCAGATCTCTCATTACACTACTCTATTCCCATCTATATTGTCCCATATAACTTGTGGTTACTCCAGGCCATGAACTTCTCTCCAACCTCTCTAACAATCCTCTGTAGCTCCTCCCCTTCCTATTGATCCTCCCTAGCTCCTCCCCCTTCCCCCCATCCTTTTCTCCTCCCCCAAATTCTCAGCTACTCCCCCTTCTTCCTGCCCAGTCATTGGCTCTAGCCTTTATTTGAAAAGTTAAGGTGGGGAAAAGGTTCACAGGCACTTGTATACATGATTAACATCTCATCAGCAGCCCCTCCCAGGAGTGGAATTAGCATCAAAATACAAGCCCAGGGCTATCCACAACTGGTCCACATGTGCTTAGGACTCAGAGCAAGCAGAGGTCAGCTTGTCATGACAGACATCTTCATCTGAGACTTCCCCGTCCCTGTCACCCTGGTTTAGCTTTGTGTCACTTTAGCCCTCTAGAAGCATTAGCTAATGGGGATTCTTCTGTCATTTTGAAAGCTGTAAGAGCCGTAGTCTCATTTTCTGCTGGCCAGTCTGAGTTAAAACCATGGAACCAGAGAGCAGTTGCTCACATCTGACTTGAGTAAACTAAGAAAGGATTGAGTTACTACTGCTCAGTAAGCTACCTTTAGACCTGGGCCATCTTCCCAGCTTAATTTTACCTTTGCTTTTGGCCAGCCCCCTTTTCCCATCTATTCCTCCTTTCGTTATTACTTAAGTTTTTACTCTTCCTTGTGGGCCAAGAGCTCATTAATTAGGAATTGGTCTCTTGCCCCCTGTGGATCTTATTTGGACTTTGCTCTAGTTGATTCACGATGGGGATGGAGGCCAGTGGTGCTGAGTTGCAGCCCATGAGACCCAGCCTTGGCAAGAGGAGCATGCCTAGTGATTGCCTCTGCAGAGAGCTCCTAATGCTTTTGTAAATCTTCTGAACCCTGTAAGTAGCCGAGCTCATAGGATAGTTTAAGCTCAGACCTGGAAACCAGCCACTCTTGAGTACTAATTCAAATGTTCCCCATCTAGACTCAGTACTGACTCTTTCCCAGGGTCCCTACCAGGCATTTTCATGCAGAGTTATCCCTTGGGTCTGATCTTATTTGAATAACTTTAATTTCTTCTCATAATTCTGGCAGTTCAGGGTCTCTTTAATGTGACCCTCAACTGATTTGCCTTATTTTAGTGCTTACTTTAAAGAAATCTTTCTGTATCTGTGTGTGTGCATTTGTATGACTGCCTGTGTGCCACGTGGAGGTCAGAGGGCGATCTTGGTATTGGTCTCTGCCTTGTTTGAGACCCAGTCTCCCTTTTGTTGTTTGACACTGCATCCATGAGGCTAGCAGACCTGTGAGCTACGTCAGGCAGAGGGAGAGGATTCTCCTGTCTCTGCCTTTCATCTCACTGTAGGATTGATGGCACTACAGGTGTATGCTTTTACTGAGGTTCTGGAGAATCAATCTCTGTCCTTGTATCTCAAGCACTTTGCCCACTGAGCCATCTCAGCGGCCAGGGTTTCCTGCTTGTATGCTTGTTCTGGGTGAAAGGCATCATACTTTCTCTTGGGAATCATGTTTGTTCTCAAGTTCCTACCTGTCAATCTATTCATCGTCCCTGTCCACTTTGAGATGGAATCTCTTTGGCTTGGGTTGGCCCTGGACTTGTGATGGTCCTCCTGCCTCAGCCTTCTTAGTGCTGGGGTTCCAGACTGGTATTCCACCAAAGCCTGCTTGGAATCCAGACTATGGATTGTCCAGTCACTACTTTTTATAGCCACAAGAAGGTGCCTTCTTTCTCTAGAGGGAAAAGACCCTGGGTAGAAGGTTCTGTGATTCAGAGCCCTATCTGGTTCTTGAAGACTTTTTGTTTGTTTAGTCATTGGTCCATCCTCTATCTACCTGTCTGTACATCTGTTCATCCATCCATCCATCTGTCCACCAACCCATCTATCGGTTTATCTATCTGTCTGTCTGTCCATTTATCTATTTATCATCTTGTATGTGTGTACACTAAGCACACACATTGAGATTAGAGGACTACTTGTGGGAACAAGTCTTCCAACAGGTAGGCCCCAGGGATTGAACTCAGGTTCTCAGGCTTGGCAGCAGATGTTGCCTGCTGAGCCATCTCTCTGACTCCTGAGTGCTTTTCTTAGAGCAGAACTACATGTTGCTTTGAGATGGGTTGTTGTTAGTGGTTTTACCTTTGTCTTCCATGCACATCCAGTTTCTCCACTATTATGCTGTAAAAGTCAAAATGTTTATTCCATATTTACATTTTAAAATAGTGACTCCTCTAAGAGACACATTTTTTCTCTCCAAAGAGGGCCAGATCCTCAGAAACATGAATGAAGCAACTGTGGCCTTTATAAAGCCCTTGAAGGGTGTAAGGGTCTCAATATTGAAAAAGATCAATGAAGAGAGGGACCCCGCACTGGGCGGGAGCCTACCAGCTTTCCTTCTGCGACCTCTGTTCCCGCAGACTGCACTGAAGCAACAGGTACCCAGGCTCTATCCCCAATATAACATCACTTGGGACACGGCCTGTTGGGGCTTCCATCTGCGCCTGAGAACGGGTCAGCGCTGTGGTCATCTGGGTGCCAGATCGGCAGGCCATCGCATCTGCAGGGTGAGCGGCGCTACGGAGAGTGCCCTCCGCCATCTTTGCTCCAGTGACTGGGAAGTTGGGACAGCCAGGTTCTGAGATAGACAGGCATAATATCGCTTGGGTCTCGGGCGGCTTGTGAGTATGCGGCTCCCAAGTGCTGGGCTGATCTGCAGTAACCAGCGCGCCAGCGCTGCTGTGGGACTTCTGCCTGGCAGAGGGACGCCCCCTCCCCCCCCTAGGAGAGATCACACACCCCTGCACAGGGCAGGAGCCTACCAGCCTCCCTTTGGCGACCTCTGCTCCAGGAATCCACTAGGCTGAGCCGTTGGATGTGCAAGGCCTCCCCAATATAAGATCACTTGGGGCAAGGCACATTAGGGCTCCAAAGTCACTCAGGAGCAGGCAGGCCCCAGAAATCGGTGCCAGGGGAATCCTGGTAATCCAGGGGGGGCAGAAATAGCTTTGCAGGCTCACAGGAGGTCCAACCAACAGCCAGTGGCAGCAGGACCAACTAACACCAGAGGTATCCAGATGGCAAAAGGCAAACGTAGGAATGTTACTAACAGAAATCAAAGTAATGTGGGACCATCCGAACCCAACTCTCCAACAGCAGCAAGTCCTGGATACCCCACCACACCTGAAAGACAAGATCTGGATTTAAAATCACTTCTCATGATCCTATTAGAAGATCACAAGAAGGACACAAATAAATCTCATAAAGAGTTACAGGAGACCATGAATCAACGGTTAGAAGCCCTTACAAAGGAAACACAAAAATCGCTTAGAGAAATGCGGGAGAACATGGATCAAAAGATGGAGGCGCACAAGGAGACAACACAAAAATCGCTTAACAAGATGAATCAACGGGTAGATGCACTCACAAAGGAATCACAAAATTGGCATAAAGAAATGCAGAAGAATATGGGTCAACAGATGGATGCCCATAAGGAGGCAACACAAAAATTGCTTAAAGAAATGAATCAACGGTTAGATGCCCTTACAAAGGAAACACGAGAACTGCTTAAAGAAATGCAGGAGACGATGGATCAACAGATGGAATCCCATGAGGAGGAAACACAAAAATCGCTCAGAGAAATGCAGGAGAACATGGGTCATCAGGAAGAAATCCTGAAAGAGGTAATGCAAAAATACCTTAAAGAAATACAGGAAAATACAAACAAACAAGTGAAGGATCTCAGCAAATCCATCCGGGAACTAAAAAAGGAAGTAGAAACAACTAAGAAAGCACAAAGGGAGACAACTTTGGAGATAGAAAACCTTGGGAAGAAATCAGGAGTCATAGATGCAAACATCAACAATAGAATACAAGAGATGGAAGAAAGAATCTCAGGTGCTGAAGATTCCATAGAAAGCATCGACTCAACAGTCAAAGAAAATGCAAAATGCAAAAAACGTGTAACCCAAAACATCCAGGAAATCCAGGACACAATGAGAAGACCAAACCTAAGGATTATAGGTATAGATGAGAGTGAAGATTTGCAACTTAAAGGGCCAGTAAACATCTTCAACAAAATTATGGAGGAAAACTTCCCTAACTTAAAGAGAGAGATGCCGATGAACGTACAAGAAGCCTACAGAACTCCAAACAGACTGGACCAGAACAGAAATACCTCCCGTCACATAATAATCAAAACACCGAATGTTCTAAACAAAGAAAGAATACTAAAAGCAGTAAGAGAAAAGGGCCAAGTAACATACAAAGGAAGACCTATCCGAATCACATCAGACTTCTCACCAGAGACTATGAAAGCCAGAAGATCCTGGGCAGATCTCATGTAGACACTAAGACAGCACAAATGCCAGCCTAGACTACTATACCCAGCAAAACTCTCAATCACCATAGATGGAGAGACCAAGATATTCCATGATAAAACCAAATTTTCACAATATCTTTCCACAAATCCAGCCCTGCAACGGATAATAGGTGGAAACCTCCAATACAGGGAGAGAAACAACACCCTGGAAAAAATGAGATAATAACCTTCTTGAATCAAACCCAAAAGTAGATAACCACTCAAACATAAAGATAGCGTCAAGAATGGCAGATGGCAATAATCACTATGCCTTAATCTCTCTTAATATCAATGGTCTCAATTCCCCAATTAAAAGACATAGACTAGCAGACTGGATACGTAAACAGGACCCAGCATTTTGCTGCATGCAGGAAACGCACCTCAGTGTCAAAGACAAACACTACCTCAGAGTAAAAGGCTGGAAAACAATTTTACAAGCAAATGGCCCCAAGAAACGAGGCGGAGTAGCCATCCTAATATCAGATAAAATTGATTTTCAACCTAAAGTCATCAAAAAAGACACAGAAGGACACTACATACTGATCAAGGGAAAAATCCACCATCAAGAACTCTCAATTCTGAATATCTATGCTCCAAATGCAAGGGCACCCTCATTCGTAAAAGAAACTTTACTAAAACTCAAAGCACACATCGCACCGCACACAATAATAGTGGGTGACTTCAACACCCCGCTCTCTGAAATGGATCGTTCAGGAAAGCAGAAACTAAACAGGGACACAGTGAATCTAATTGAAGCCTTGGACCAACTGGAACTAACAGATATATATAGAACATTTCATCCTAGAGCTAAAGAATACACCTTCTTCTCAGCTCCTCATGGTACCTTCTCCAAAATTGACCATATAATTGGTCACAAATCAGACCTCAACAGATACAAGAAGATAGAAATAATCCCATGCCTCCTATCAGATCACTATGGAATAAGGGTGGTCTTCAATGGCAACATAAACAAAAGAAAACCCACGTACACATGGAGGCTGAACAATGCTCTACTCAATGATAACTTGGTCAAGGTGGAAATAAAGAAGGAAATCAAAGACTTTTTGAAAGTTAATGAAAATGAAGGCACAACATACCCTAATTTATGGGACACAATGAAAGCAGTGCTAAGAGGAAAATTCATAGCCCTGAGTGCCACCAAAAAGAAACGGGAGACAGCATACACTAACAGCTTAATGGCACACCTGAAAGCCCTGGAACAAAAAGAAGCAAATACACCAAAGAGAAGTAGAAGGCAGGAAATCATCAAACTCAGGGCTGAAATCAATCAAGTAGAAACAAATAAAACCATACAAAGAATCAACAAAACGAGGAGTTGGTTCTTTGAGAAAATCAACAAGATAGATAAGCCCTTAGCCAGACTAACCAGAGGGCACAGAGATAGTATCCAAATTAATAAAATCAGAAACGAAAAGGGAGAGTTAACAACAGAAACTGAGGAAATTCAAAAAATCATCAGATCCTACTACAAAAACCTGTATTCAACACAACTAGAAAATCTTGAGGAAATGGACAATTTCCTTGACAGATACCAAGTACCAAAATTAAATCAGGATCAAATAGACCATCTAAACCGTCCTATAAGCCCTGAAGAAATAGAAGTTGTCATTGGAAGTCTTCCAACCAAATAAAGCACAGGTCCAGATGGTTTTAGTGCAGAATTCTATCAGACCTTCAAAGAAGACCTAACACCAATACTCTTCAAACTGTTCCACAAAATAGAAACAGAAGGAACACTACCCAACTCGTTCTATGAAGCCACAATTACACTAATACCAAAAGCACACAAAGATCCGACAAAGAAAGAGAATCTCAGGTCAATCTCTCTTATGAATATCGATGCAAAAATACTCAATAAAATTCTTGCCAACCGAATCCAAGAACACATCAAAACGATCATTCACCACGATCAAGTAGGCTTCATCCCAGGGATGCAGGGATGGTTCAATATAAGGAAATCCATCAATGTAATCCACTACATAAACAATCTCAAAGAAAAAAACCACATGGTCATCTCATTAGATGCTGAGAAAGCATTTGACAAAATTCAGCATCCTTTCATGCTAAAGGTCTTGGAAAGATCAGGAATTCAAGGCCCATATCTAAACATAGTAAAAGCAATTTACAGCAAACCGGTAGCCAGCATCAATCTAAATGGAGAGAAACTTGAAGCAATCCCACTAAAATCAGGGACTAGACAAGGCTGCCCTCTCTCTCCATATCTTTTCAATATAGTACTTGAAGTTCTAGCTAGAGCAATTAGACAACAAAAAGAGGTCAAAGGGATACAAATTGGAAAGGAAGAAGTCAAACTATCACTATTTGCAGACGATATGATAGTATACTTAAGCGACCCAAAGAACTCCACCAGAGAACTTCTACAGCTGATAAACGACTTCAGCAAAGTGGCCGGATATAAAATCAACTCAAGCAAGTCAGAAGCCTTCCTATACTCAAAGGATAAGCAGGCTGAGAAAGAAGTAAGAGAAATAATACCCTTCACAATAGCCACAAACCATATTAAGTATCTTGGCGTGACTCTAACCAAACAAGTGAAAGATCTGTATGACAAGAACTTCAAGTCTCTGAAGAGAGAAATTGAAGAAGACCTCAGAAGATGGAAAAATCTGCCATGCTCATGGATTGGCAGGATTAATATAGTAAAAATGAGCATCTTACCAAAAGTAATACACAGATTCAATGCAATCCCCATCAAAATCCCAACTCAATTCTTCATAGAGTTAGAAAGAGCAATTCAAAAATTCATCTGGAATAACAGAAAACCCAGAATAGCTAAAACTATTCTCAAGAGTAAAAGAACCTCTGGGGGAATCAGTATCCCGGACCTCAAGCTGTACTACAGAGCAATAGTGTTAAAAACTGCATGGTATTGGTACAGTGACAGGCATGTAGATCAATGGAACAGAATTGAAGACCCAGAAATGAATCCACACTCCTATGGTCACTTGATCTTTGACAAAGGAGCTAAAACCATCCAGTGGAAAAAAGATAGCCTTTTCAACAAATGGTGCTGGCTCAGCTGGAGGTCAACATGCAGAAGAATGCAAATTGACCCATTCTTATCTCCTTGCACTAAGCTCAATTCTAAGTGGATCAAAGATCTCCACATAAAACCAGACACACTGAAACTAATAGAAGGGAAACTAGGGAAGAACCTTGAACATATGGGCACAGGGGAGAATTTCCTGAACAGAACTCCAATAGCTTATGCTCTAAGATCAAGAATAGACAAATGGGACCTCATTAAATTACAAAGTTTTGCAAGGCAAAAGACACTGTCAAAAAGACAAAGCGGCAACCAACTAACTGGGAAATGATCTTTACCAACCTTACATCCGACAGAGGGCTAATATCCAATATATACAAAGAACTCAAGAAGTTAAACTCCAGAGAGGCAAGTAACCCTATTAAAAAATGGGGTACAGAGCTAAACAAAGTGTTCTCACCTGAAGAATATCTAATGGCTGAGAAGCACCTAAAGAGATGTTCATCATCCTTAGTCATTAGGGAAATGCAAATCAAAACAACCCTGAGATTCCATCTCACACCAGTCAGGATGGCTAAGATCAAAAACACAGGAGACAGCAGTTGTTGGCGAGGATGTGGAGAAAGAGGAACACTCCTCCACTGCTGGTGGAATTGCAAGCTGGTCCAACCACTCTGGAAAGCAGTCTGGCGGTTCCTCAGAAAACTGGGCATGACACTCCCAGAGGATCCGGCTATACCACTCCTGGGCATATACCCAGAGGCTTTACCTGCATGCAATAAGGACACATGCTCCACTATGTTCATAGCAGCCTTATTTATAATAGCCAGAAGCTGGAAAGAACCCAGATGTCCCTCAACAGAGGAATGGATTCAGAAGATGTGGTATATCTACACAATGGAATACTACTCTGCAATTAAAAACAATGAATTCACGAAATTCCTAGGCAAATGGTCAGATCTTGAAAATATCATCCTTAGTGAGGTAACCCAATCACAAAAGAACACACATGGTATGCAGTCACTGATAAGGGGATATTGACCCAGAATCTCGGAATACCCTAGACAAAATCCGCATATCAATAGATTTCTAAGAAGATGGAAGGAGAGACCCCTGGTCCTGGAAAGACTGGATGTAGGGGAACGCCAGGACAGAGTAACGAGAGGGGGTTGAATGGAGAAAAGAGGGAGGGAAGGGGGCTTATGGGACTTTCGGGGAGGGAGGAAACGGGAAATGGGAAATGATTTGGAATGTAAATTAAAAATAAAATAAATAATTAAAAAAAAAAAGAAAAAGATCAATGAAAATGTTCTTAGGAAAAGAACCTGACCATCTGACTTTGTGGGTGTCACCTTTCTTTGCTCAAGCAGCTTGCCTTCCCTCTGAGAGTCATAAGGTAACATTGGGCTGCAGAGCAATGAATGGCTTTGCAATTTGCCAGTCACTATTTTACATGCATGAGATTTCCCTACTCCATGTGATGTCTGTGTGTAAGGTATGGAACAGACATTTCCTGATGAGCATTTTTTAGGGAGCAATCCTAAAAACAATGAGTTACTTATTGGTTTCTGTTTACCAGGAAGATACTTTACCAGGCCCCTACAACAGCCTCAGTTGCTACAGCCTGTTATCTTTGGCCAAGGTCAAAGAGAAAAGTTTTAGATCCACAGGTAAGAACTTGACAAATGGCCATGGAGTGCAGGGAGCAGTCACATGTGCTTGCATCTCATAATCACTGACTGGTACTGTTTTTATGTTTTGTTGTGGTTTGAGGCAGGTTCACTGTATAGACCAGGCTGTCCTGGAACTTGCTTCCATTTCCTAAGTGCTGGGCTTGATTGCAAGTGTGGGTTACCACACTCTCACCATAGGTTTCTTACTTTGACCTCAGTTCTGGTTGATATCAAACCAGCTTAACACTGAGCAACAAGGTTACACTTTCTAGGCTGTGTCAGACAGCAATATTTCAAGATAACCAGGCTGAGGTTTGGTTAAAGAGATCATGACACATAAAATAAAAATACCTTTCAATTAATGAAGAAAAAAGGACAAATCTTTACATATTTTCCTGTCTTACCCTTTTTTTATGTTATTTATTCATTAAGTGTGTTGGTTAGTTTTTTTATTGCTGTGAAAGACACCATGGCCAAGGCAACTTATAAAAAAGAATTTATTTGGCCTTATGGTTCTAGAGGGATTAGGATCTGTCATGGAAGCAGAGAAGGGCCCACTCAAAATGGTTTTCTTCGACTTCTCAAAGCCTGCTTTCAGTGAGACACTTTCTCCAAAAAGCCCATGTTTCTTAAAACTCCCAAATAGTTATATCAGTTGGGGAGCAACTATTCAAATATCCAGACTATGGGGGACATTTCTCATCCCAAACATCACATGCAGTTTAATGGTTTCTCCATGACATTTTCATACATATGTGCCATTAGATTTTGTTCTCCTTTGCTCCCCTGACCTGCTGTCCTCCCTCTGCCTCCTGGCAGCATCTCCTCCATTTGTTGCATGAAGTTAGGCCTCCAAAGAGATTGCTGGATGATCTTTGGGAGGTAGAAGCAAAGGCCCTCTGTTTTTGTTACTGGCTAGCTTCCAGTACTGTCAGGAGGCAGCTTTGTCTGAGTTTGCAATGGGTCCTTTCCCTTGGATAGAAATGATAGCTTTTCTGACTGACTGACCAGTTCTGACTCTTTCGTTGGGAAGAGTACACCTGCTTCTCCTGCAGCACACCAAGGGCACAGCTCCGAGACTCTTGCAGCACAGGAAGGTTACTGCACTGAGTGCCGACATCTTCGTTTCACCATCATTGATTCTTAAGCAGACTTGAGGTTTCAGCTTGTCCTTGATGTCTCCTACTTTCCATTCATCTTCTTTCAGATTCTAACATCAGATGTTGAGATAATAGCATTATATAGAACATTTTACCAGCCCCTGCTGTTAGATCACTATGTGCAACAAATCCTTTTTTGTGTGTCCATAACTCTGGCGGCTCTTGGAGTGAACTCTAATACAGAATTATTAGATTTTTTTAAGAAGCACATTCATGCATTATCCATTCAAAATTAAATAACATTTCAAGTACATATCTAAAAGTCAGACATAAGCACCATTTTTCAGATCACACTGGGGGTTAAAGGGAAATGGCTGGAGATGGCAAAAGTGCGGTTCATTTCTCTGCTGCTCCGCAACCTTCAGCCACTTTTTGAGATTTCCTCTCGTTTTCAGCAGATTGGGCACAGTGTACTTAACTCTGGTTTTGTCAATGTCCTGGTTATTGCTCATAGAGACTGGTGGGTAGGTAACATGAGACTTGTTTTTTTCCCCACCAAATTTAGGAACATTTAGGCCACTTCATACTCACCTACCCTCTTTTGATCTTTCCCTTTAAAATGATTTATGCTACTTTCATTCATGTGTTAAGTGTGCGTATCTGGTGTATATGGGTACTGCCATGAAGTGAAGCCAAGAGAAGTAGTTCAGACTCCCTGAAGCTGGAGTCACGGGCCATTGGGAACAACCTGATGTGAAATGAATTCCAGCAAACATTCTTCACTGCTAAGCCATCTTCCCAGCCTCAAACACACCAGGCTTTAAGTATTTGCCAGGATTCAAACTCTGGTATCATGCTTGTGTGTCTACATCTTCCTGACTAAGCCTGGATCTGGCAATTTAAGATTTAGTTAAATCGTTTGTAGCCAGTCCTGTAAAGCTTTACCAGAGTGATCTTTGTGGGGTCTCAGCTGGAAACCTGGGATTTCCAAGCTCTCAGGCTCACTGCAGACAATCGCCTCTGTTCAGTCTTCAGTGTGTCTACTGGGCTTGCATGCCCCAGAGCTGTCCTTGTCATGTCTCTCAGACATCCTTGTGCACCACAGCGTTGTTCACAGCTTTGAGATTCAAGGACGCCCTATCTGCTGCCCTTCACATTTCCTTGTATTATTTTATATATTTTTAAACAAGAAGTTTATTTAATTAAACAGCAGAAAGCTTGAGTTGAAAGGAAAATGATTAAGATTCTTTTTTCCCCTCCTTGAAAGTATTACCAGCTCACTTAATTATTTTCAAAGTTACTATCTTCATTTGATGTCAGTGTAAACAGAGTATTGACCTTTTAGTTTTAAAAAAAACAAAAATTTAATTTTCTTATGCAGATACACTAAGTACATCCTGTACAGTGAAGGAATGAGGACTGGGAAATGAAAGAACAGAGAAAGCCATACTGTGGCCATTAGGATGCATGGAGATCAAGTCTCAGGTTTCTAATGGAGAAGGTATTCTTGGTCTATAATAAAATTCTGGAGTAAAGGAGCACCTTTCCTTTTGAGAAACACCCATATGCTGCTAGACCATATCAGTGGTACCTTTACTTTCCATTTCAAGCCATGTGGGTGTGTCTGTCTCACATATTGGCTATACATCAAACTATAATGTGAGCTGCCTCATGGAGAAATCCTGTCGCTCAAATGGGCTTTCATTAGCTTGTCAAAGGACATCTGCTCCTTAACTCTAAACAGAACTGCAGAACCATCCTACTCTGCACCTTCAAATTAATGTGATCTTTGTTCTCAGTCTTGTGTTGGTCATGGTGTGCTCCAGACTTACCTCAGCAGCCTCTTCACAAAAGAGGCACCAAGTCACCTCTGCAGGAACACACAAGCCTCCATCATCATCATCTTCTTCTTCTTCTTTCTCTCTCTCTCTCTCTCTCTCTCTCTCTCTCTCTCTCTCTCTCTCTCTCTCTCTCTCTCTCTCTCTCTCTTGTTCCCTTTTTTTTTATGAGACAGGCTCTAGGTAGTCCTGGCTGTTCCTAGAACTCTATGTAGAACAGGCTGCCTCAAACTCACAGAGCTCCTCCTGCCTCTGCCTCCCCGGTGCTGGGATTAAAGATGTACACCACCACACCCAGTTCTTGTTACTTCCTGAACAATTTTATTCTTTCCATTTTCTCTGTTAATCTATTTCTGGGACTTCTTTTGGGGATAGAACTTTCTAGATAAAGCCTCATTTGTTTGGCTTCTCCAGAGAACAAATGTTTACAGGATTTCTACTCCAAATAGCTTACTTCCTCTCCCTTACTTTGCATAAGAACTGTGGCTGCTGCCTTAGCAGCCCTGACCTCCAAGCTGTTTCCATTCCCCTGAAGGATGGCTGCTGTCTCTGTGCCCCAAGCCCAGAACACTGATGTATGTGGTACTAACCTTGTATACTTCCCTTCTCCCAAGGACCACATCCTTGTCTGATGCCTAAAATGAGTCACTTCATACATTTTGTTTATATTTACAATTGTTTTAAGATTATGGAGTAATCAGCGGTGGCTGAAGTGAAAATCTGTCTCTTGTACTCAAGTTCCTAAATAAAATTGATATTGTTAACTCCTCTGGTTTAGACATCCTTGGCTTTTTATTCTAGCTCATTCAGACTCCCCTTCCCCTATTTATTTCCATAGCACAATCAAATCTCTATTCTGATGACAGTGGACAAATTTTTGTTGTGTTACAGATGCACAAATCTGACTTACTGGTAATCGGAACTGTGCTCTCTGAGACATATCCATCTCATCTCTGCCCACTGGTTTTCCGGGAGTGAATATCTGTTCGTTTACTTTGTCTGCTTCATATCTTTGAATACTTCTGTTTCCCTTCACCCACCTCACAAGTCTTGTCCAGCTGTGTGACAGTCTGTGACTTTCTGCCTCAGTCTGATGGTTGCTCCGTTGGTATATGGGTTTCTAGCTCATGTTTTCTAGCAAACAGCTTCTCATCCCAAGTATCCTGTGGGTTTCTTTCCTTCTCTACGGCAGCCTCTCTTTCTGGGACCACACTTTGCTCTTTGGCTTATTCCCTTCCATACATGCAATGTCATACATGTAAAGGTCAGAAGACAACTTGTGGGAGTCAGTTCTCTCCTTCTACCTGGCAGTTGAACCTTGGGTGTGTGTTCCATGTTTTACCCGCTGAGCCATCTTGAGACAGACTTACTTCTTCACTTTTGTGGCATGTACATACTCTAATACCTTTCTGAGATAGAGTACACAGCATATCTAAAATATATCTTTATTTTAATCTCTCTCTCTTTTATAAAACATTCATTGCCTGCATGTCTGTCAGCGTACTACCTACAAGCAGGTCTGATGCCAGTAGGGGCCAGAAGAGGACATTAGATCCCTGGAACTGGAGTTATGATGGTAGCTGGGAATGGAACCTGGGTCATGCTCTTACTTTTGGAGCCATCTTAACAGGCTTTTACTTCACTCCCTTGATCAATACTTAACTGGGTATAAAATTCTAGGTGTAAAAGTTTATACTTGCTGGGCAGTGGTGGCACACGCCTTTAATTCCAGCACTTGCGAGGCAGAGGCAGAGGCAGGCGGATTTCTGAGTTTGAGGCCAGCCTGGTCTACAGAGTGAGTTCTAGGACAGCCAGGGCTTCATAGAGAAACCCTGTCTCAGAAAAAGAAGTTTATACTAAGAATTTTGAATAAGTTGCTTGGTTGCCTTCTAGCATTCAAAAGTGCTACTGAAAGCCAGGTGCACACCTTAATCCCAGCACTTGGGAAGCAGAGGCAGGTGGATCTCTGTGAGTTTGAGGCCAGCCTCAAGAAAAAACAGAGCTAATTCTAGGACAGCCAAGACCACACAAAGAAACCCTGAAACCCCACCTTGAAAAATCAAATATATATATTATACTGAAAATATTTCATTCATATACATGATCCTGTAAATATTACCTACATTTCATCTCCAGAAGTTAAAAATTCTCCTCATTCAGTTGAGAAATGCAATGATATGTCTTGATAAGGGCTTTTAGTCTTTGTGACTGAACTTAGCCTCTAAACCCAAGGCTCAACTCCTTCAAGGCTTCTTGTATTATTTCACAAATAACTCCCTTTTGCTTCTTTTTCTGTATTTA
This sequence comes from Tokudaia tokunoshimensis, assembly GCA_036184795.1. Classification (NCBI taxonomy): domain Eukaryota; kingdom Metazoa; phylum Chordata; class Mammalia; order Rodentia; family Muridae; genus Tokudaia; species Tokudaia tokunoshimensis. The sequence goes on from BTHU01000017.1 coordinate 1,333,362, forward strand.
CCTATTTCTGGGATTCTTGTAGATTGTTTTTCTGGATCAAGCTTCTGTCATGTGACTTCTCTAGAAGCCAAATCTTATGTTTCATTAAGTGAACGTGTGAGGAAACACAACCAGGATAGGATGGTGAATACTTGCTTGATGGCCTCTGAGACGATCAGGCAGCCCCTCCTTTTAGCTCTGTCTTACACCTGTCTTCCTTGCTGGTTGCTGACTCTGCTACCTGAGTAATTTTGGAGTTTTACCAGCAGATGGGTCACTTCTCATCCACACAGCACACCTTCTCACCTCCTCTTTGTGTCCAGTCCTTGTCATTTATTCTTAGGCTCTTGCTTTCTTTTTTCTTGTTCAGGCTTTAGGATCTTTCACTTTCATTGAACTTTCTAATTTATGCTAATTAAAGAAATGGGAGTATCTTTATGCAGACATCTTAAAATAAAAAAATTTAAAAGATTTACCTTTATGTGCACATGTGTGTTGCGTGTCTGAGTGTATGCCACATGTGTGTGGTGGAGGCTAGAAGAGGGCCTCCTGGAGTTGGAGTTACAGGTCATTGAGTGTCTCCTGACATGGGTGCTGGGAATTGAACTCAGGTCCTCTGAAAGAATAGAAGTGTTTTTAACCATGGAGGCATTTCTCCAACCTCATAATAAGAAAAACAATTTTTTTTGATCTATAAATTTCTGTCTTACTCCCCCTCTTTTTCCTTTCTTTTCTCTTGGATTAAATTATTCCTTCCTCTCTTCCCTGTCCATGAAGGGCAGTTCTCACAGTTACTGCCAGGCTATATTCACGCTGGGTAAGCATGTGGTATGGAACAATGAGAACAAAATCCCCAGAAGCTGGAGATTAAGACCCAGAGGTTAAGAGCAATGGCTGTTCTCCCAGAGGACCCAGGTTCCATTGCCAGCACCCATTGAAGCTTACAGGCCTCAGAGCTGTGCAAATGCATCAACCCTCAGACTTGAAAAGAGTTGGCCCTTGAATATGGGAAGTGTTAAATGACCAGAGAGGAAGCTAGTGATGCTGGAGTGCAGCAGATGGGGAGCGTGGCTCTGAAGGAGACTGGCATGGGCTGTGCGTCTTCTCGACTAGCTATGGGCTGGACAAGCCACTGGCCGTCGATGTGGTAGGGTGGGGTGGGGTGAGGTGGTAGGGTTAAACAGGAATATGATGTCATTTCTGTAGTGCGTGGGAGATAGTGGGGTCCTGCAGCAGCTCAGGTGACAGTGGTGGTGCCTTCGATTGTGAAAATGCAGATGGGTAGACAGTCAAGGTTTATCTTAGAGGTAAACAGATCGAAGTTTGTGATGAGGATGAAGAATATAGTCACAGTAGACCCCAGTAACAGCTGAGGTGCTTAGTTTAAGAACCACACTCAGAAATGACTGTCTTGGGGTAAATCCTCACACACCAAAGCAAATGGAAAAGGAATTCTCTGAAGTTCTCAGACCAGGATGAAAGTTTTGAAAAGTGGTCTACATTTATTTCACAACATTGCTTTCAGGGCATGGGAAAAGGACAGTGATATAATGTAACACAACGAAGATAATATCTAGTCTGCCTTAGGCCAGGAACAAGGACCCCCTCTGAGAGGTCAAATAGTTTGCCTTAATGACACAGGCTATTGCAACTATTGATACAACTATTGTTGGTAGGATTGAAAGCTGGTATAACCACTCTGAAATCAGTCTGGCAGTTCCTTAGAAAATTGGATATAGAACTACCTGAGGACCCAGCTATACCACTCCTGCTCATATACCCAGAAGATGCTCCAATGCGTAATAAGGACACATGCTCCACTATGTTCATAGCAACCATATTTATAATAGCCAGAAGCTGGAAAGAACCCAGATGTCTCTCAACAGAGGAATGGATACAGAAAATGTGGTACATTTACACAATGGAGTACTACTCAGCTATTAAAAACATTGAATTCATGAAATTCTTAGGCAAATGGCTGGAACTAGAAAATATCATCCTGAGTGAGGTAACCCAAACACAAAAGAACACATATGGTATGTATTCACTGATAAGTGGATATTAGCTCAGAAGCTCAGAATACCGGAGATACAATTCACAGACCACATGAAGCTCAAGAATAAGGAAAACCAAAGTGTGGATACTTCGGTCCTTCTTAGAAGGGGGAATAAAATACCCATGGGAGGAGATACAGAGACAAAGTGTGGAGCAGAGATTGAAGAAAAGGCCATCCAGAGACTACCCCACCTGGGGATCCATCCCATATATAGTTACCAAACTCAGATACTATTGTAGATGCCAACAAGTGCTAGTTGACAGGAACTTGATATAGCTGTCTCCTGAGAGGCTCTGCCAGTGCCTGGCAAATAGAGATGGATTCTCACAGCCAACCATTGAACTGAGCACAGGGTTCCCAATGGAGGAGCTAGAACAAAAGACTAAAGGAGCTGAAGGGGTTTGCAGCCCCATAGGAGGAACAACAATATGAAACAACCGAACCCCCTAGAGCTCCCAGGAACTAAACCACCAACCAAAGAGTACACATGGAAGGACCCATGGCTCCAGCTGCATATGTAGCAGAGGATGGCCTTGTCAGACATTGATGGGAAGAGAAGTCCTTGGTCCTGTGAAGGCTCAATGCCTCAGTATAGGGGAATGCCAGGACAGGGAAGAGGGAGTGGGTGAGTTGGTGAGCAGGGGGAGTGGGGACATGATAGGGGGTTTTCAGAGGGGAAATAAGGAAAGGGGATAACATTTGAAATGTAAATAAAGAAAATATCTAAGGGAAAAAAAAGAAAAAAAAGAGGCAAGACTGAAAACATTCTAGGCAGCCTGGGTCACCATCTTTTGTCTGCCATGCTTTTATTTAATTAGCTATAAGTGTTGGCTACTGAGTCTGCCTAGAAATTGACTCTGGGCATCCTTTCCTGATGTGGAATTCAAGTTCAATTAGTATTTGACAAAAAAAGCTTAGTTTCTGTCTGTCTCTCTCATTCTGTCTCTGTCTCTGTCTCTCTCTCTCTCTCTCTCTCTCTCTCTCTCTCTCTCTCTCTCCAAGATCTTGCCATGTACTTGGCTGGCCGGGTTCTCATTCTGTAGCCCTGGCTGATCTTGAATGCAAGACAATCTTCCTGCTTCAGCCTCTAGACAGCTGGTATTACAGGCATAGGTAACTGTATATGGTTAAAATGTTAGAACCCAGATTAAGAGCAACCATTGCCATTAACTTAAAGAACAATAAAAGCCTGATGAACCTGGCCAGCCTAAGAAATGAGGCTGGGCCCTGTCAAAGGCCAGAGGGTGCAGGGCTCTTCGTCACTTACCTCATCTGGGGGACTTTAGCTCAGGCACTCTTCCTACCTGGGAGGAGGATGAGTCAGCTTCCAAGCCTTCCTGCTGGGAGCTAATAATTAACTGTCCCCATTTCTGCCCCACCTGGGACTCAGCTACCTCTCATCTCAGACAGGGACTGTATAGGGCACCACCAACCTTGGAGATGGCAAAGCTATACGTTTTTAATTACGATGTGATACCCTTATCTCTGGTTGGTCTTTTCTCCATTAATTTACACCTCTTATCTTTTGCCATCTAGTGTCTCCTTGCAATGAGCTGTCTCCTGGCGGTGTGCCTGCCTGAGTTCTGTGCAGGCGCCCTGTCCCTGAGCTGACCCCTCAGAGGGTCTCATTTGTCTCCCTGTGACCCTCCTCATGCCTGACCCTGTCCAGGCTCTCTTTGATCTGTCCCTTGCTTCCCTCTGCCTTCACCTAGAATTCTTTTTCCTTTTCAGGGTGGGTCCCAGTCCATTCCAGGAATTCTCCTGACTCTAAGAGACTGTTTCTTGGAGTCAGACCCCTTTGTCCTTCCAAAAGGACAGGAAGGCAAGAAGTGGAAGTGAACACTTATGTTGTTAGAGGACTAGGCCTTGAGCACACAGAATAAGTCTTCTGTACGTCCAATCAAAGAAACTGGGATCTGAGGTGGAGAAGCAGGAAGTGAGGGGGCCTTGTTGGCAGATGTACCTCATTTCTACAAGCACTTAGGGGTGAGGCACCTACTGTGTGCAATGTGTATGTGGGGTGGAGCTGGGTTGTAAAACTGGCTGTCTGTATTAATGACTGAGCAGGACCTCCTGAGCCCAGGATACCAGAAAGTGAGGACACAGGAGAAGGAATTTGGGGCTGTCTGTGCCAGGTATAAGCTATAACATTTGGAGCCCCCGACTTGTGAAGGAGATAGAGGTCAGAGGCCTGGTTCTGGTCAGAACAAATGACCACTTTTCCTGATGTTGGTTCCCAGATGTCCTCATACCCTCCTGCCATACTCAGTTTCCAGATTGCTTCTGAGTACAAACTGCAAGATTGCTGGGACCTCTGTGCCTTGGTGTCTCTTTAGGCTGGAGTTTCCCTAAATGCCAGTACTGCTCTGCCTCTGGGCACTCTGCCACCTACAGCAAATAGAAAAAGAGTGTGTGTCCTTACTGTTGCCCTCTGTGTTTGCTGAGGCCTGTGGGGGTGGTGGGAGGGAGGAGCAGAAACACCTGCTGGAGGGAGGACGCTTGGAGCTCAGACAGAGTCATCCAGGTGGCCTGGAAAGACCCTTTCCAGGAGTGAGGAAAGCCAGGCACTGCTGCAGCCTTACGATTTCCAGCTCTGATTTTTTTTTTTAAAGATTTATTTATTTATTATATGTAAGTACACTGTAGCTGTCTTCAGATACTCCAGAAGAGGGTGTCAGATCTTGTTATGGATGGTTTTGAGCCACCATATGGTCGCTGGGATTTGAACTCAGGACCTTCTGAAGAGCAGTCAGTGCTCTTAACCGCTAAGCCATCTCTCCAGCCCCCCCAGCTCTGATTTTTAAGGGGAAACTTAAGACTGAAAAGTAAAACCCAAACCTGACCATCACCCATCTATGTGCACCCCGGAGGTGTGTGCTCAGGGAAAGACCTTGAGTTTGACTCTGTGTGAGTTGGAGGTCATGGGAAGGGTTTGAGAAGAAGAAAACAGTCTAAATTAATTAAAACCACACACACACACACACATACACACATGCACACATACACACACACACACACACAATCTATAGTTCCCACCAGCAACAGATAAATAAATAGAAAGGAGGACAGGAAACGAGGGAGGAAAGGACAGATCAAGGTCCCCTGTGCTAGAAGACGGACTGAGGGGATCCAGGTATGGCAGATCTCATCATGACCACACAGGCTGGTGGGTGGGCTGGGTGGAGGCAAAGGAGACACTGAGAAGGTATCAGACTCGGATCTGTCTTGAAGGTAGAGATGAGAGGCTTGGGGTGTTGGGGTGTGGGAGGGAGGAACAGTGTACAACTGGACCATGGAATTGTTCACTAAAAAGGCTGTTGTCCACCAGCACTATGGACATCATGGAAAAAGTAAAAACAAACTAACAAAAAAATAAAACAGAACAAAAAGAAAAAAAGTACCTGGCCAGACCTTGGGCTTCTAAGGGCTAAGAGGCCCCTGCATCTGAGACACATGGTCAAGGAAACCCTGGGGTCAGTGTGAGCATCGAGAGCACTGGTGAGTCTCTGCTTGGTATTTGCTTCGTCTAACGTCACGTAACGCTGAAAATGGGCTGGAGAGATTGCCCAGTGGTTTAGAGCACTGGCTGCTCTTCCAGAGGATGTGAGTTCAATTCCACAGGGCTGCTCATAAGCTCCTGTAACTAGTCCTGTAGGATCTAATGTCCTCTTGTGTACACTCAGACAAAACATCCATATACTTAAAAATACACACAAACTGTCTCAAAAGCCGTAGACGTCCCTGCCGGCAGCAGCATCCTATCGAGCTGCTGTGCCTTTCCAAGCACACTGTAAGGACAGGGGCCACTTGAATGTGCTACGTTGTTATTCTAGGGAAAACGTTCCTTAGCCGGTGTTCACACTTACAACTGTGGGAGCCATTCGGAATCTCTGCTGCAGGACAAGGCTGGCAAAGGGGAGGTACATCAGCCTTCAGAAACTTGACCCATGAAAGAGTTTCCCAAGTTATCTTTTGGAAGTGAAGGGGGCTCTTAGCTATTTATTAAATATTTGCCATAAGCTGGGCCTTTACATCTTTACATCTGTAATCTCAGAACTAGGAAGGTAAGGTAGGGGGATTGGTGTGAATTTGAAAGCAGCCTAGGCTCCGCTTGAGTTCAAGGCCAGGCTGGGGTATAGCGTGAAATGCTGCCTCTTTCACATATAAAAATCTACTAATGTTATTGTTACTTTTGCTGTGAATATCAGCAGCAGAGAGAAGATGCTATAAACTGGAACTTTGGAAGCAAATTTGTTCATTTTTATAAAGTCCTGGCTGTCCTGACACTCACTCTATAGATCAGTCTGGCCTCAAACTCACAAAGGTCTGCCTGTCTCTTCCTCCCAAGTGCTGGGATTAAAAGCGTGTGTCACTGTGTTTGGATGTTGGAAGCAATTTTTAAAAATTACAACCTAATGTTAATGGAAAGAGAATGTGTGTGTGTGTGTGTGTGTGTGTGAGTGTGTGTGTATGTGTGTGTGTGAGTGTGTGGGTGTGTGTGTGAGTGTGTGTGTGGTGTGTGTGAGTGTGTATGTGTGTGAGTGTGTGTGTATGAGTGTGTATGTGTGTGAGTATGTGTATGTGTGTGTGAATGTGTGTGTGTCTATGTGTGTGAGTGTGTGTGTGAATGTGTGTGTGAGTGTGTATGTGTGTGTGAGTGTGTGTGTGTATGTGTGTGTGAGTGTGTGTGTGAGTGAGTGTGTGTCTATGTGTGTGAGTGTGTGTGTGAATGTGTGTGTGAGTGTGTGTATGTGTGTAGATAAACAAATTACAAATATAAAAGTCTTTCAACCCACAATAATCAGCGTCAAGGTGAAGGAGAACACAGATGAACATGGATAGCACTTGCGATGTGGAGCTGGATGCCACTGCAGTGTAGTCGCCGTGACGACAACGATGACATCAGCACCTGTACCAAGATTGTTCCAAACACTGCCACAGACAGCAGAGAAGGCTGTGCCCTCTCAGTTCATGAGCGGCACTTGTGTGCCACCAATTGCAAACAGATTCTACTGGGTGCCTATTTAAAAAATTACATATGAGATTCAGTTGGCAAAACTACACTCAGAGTACATTCTAATCGGTTGATGTAGAAGCCAATGAAATTAACCCATATTTTAGCTTAGTGTTTTTGCTTTTCTCTTTAAGACAGGGGCTCCTGTAGCCCAGGGTGGCATTAAATCTGTATGGAGCTAAAGATAACTTTGAACTTCTCATCCTCCTGCCTCCACTTCCCAGGTGTTGTGATTATAGGTATGTGCAATCATGCCCAGCTTTCCAGCTGTCTCATGTTTTATTTATAAAAACATTTAAATTATGTGTATGTGTGTATCAGGGGCAGGAGGGTATGTACGTGAGTGCAGGGATGTGTGGGGGCAAGAAGAGGGAATCGGAGCCCCTGGAGGCTGAGTTGCTGGCAGTTGTGAGCTGTGTGATGTGGGTGTTGAAAATCAAACTATTAAAAAACAGTATGCGCTCTAAATCACGAGGCCATCTCTCCAGCCCCATTTCTCATCACTTAAACAGGCATAGAACCCTTTAAATCAGTGAAATCCTTACAGGGATCCCAGGTAGGTGGGGAGAATGGAAAAGTCTATTAAACTTTTCAGGGTATAAGAGACAGAATTGATTAGACACAGGGAATCTTTCCATGTTGAAGGGCTTTACACACACCAGGCAAGCATTGTATCACTGAGCTCCACCCAGAATCTTTGTTTTCAGACAAGAACTTGCCGTTTCACAGGCCTTAAACTCATGTGCTTAAGTGATTCAAGACAGAACATTACAAAGTATGTTAAACACACACACACACACACACACACACAGAGAGAGAGAGAGAGAGAGAGAGAGAGAGAGAGAGAGAGAGAGAGAGCCATGTAGTGTTCCTTGAGGAAAATGTATTTTCAAACTGAAAATTAGCCCAGTGATGAATACCTTGTACTCTCAGTACTTGGGAGACTGAGGCAGGGGAATCGTTAATATCTAATATCAGGCTAGCCTGGGCTTCACAGTAAACTCCAAGTCATCCTGAACTATATAAAAAGATTCTCAAGAATAAACAAACAAATAAGGAGAGGGAGGAAGGAAGGGTTGGAGAGAGAGAGAGAGAGAGAGAGAGAGAGAAAGAGAGAGAGAGAGAGAAAGAGGGAGAGAGAGAGAGAGAGAGAGAGAGAGCGAGCGCTCTGGCTGCTTCTGCAGAGGATCTGGATATGGTTCCCAGCACCCACATGGCTTGAAACCAATTGTAACCCTAGTTCCAGGTACACAAGCCTCTCTGCCAGCACTTAGGCCACCAAGCATGCTTGTAGTGCACAAGTGTATATGCAGTCACAAATACATATGCAGTAAAGTAAAAATTTTTAGAGGAAAAAGAAAAAGATGGCGGGGGTATAGATTGGTTAGTAGTATGGTGCACACACAAGGCTGTGAGTCTGAATCCTCAGCTCAGAAAATGCCACATGCCTGACTCCCTTGGAACATAGAGGCAGGAGGATCAGAAATTTAAGGTGATTCTCAGATACATAGTATGTTTGAGGCTACACAAGACTCCATAAAAAAGAAAGGAAGGAAGGAAAGAAGGAAGGAAGGAAGACTAAGATAGATTGCTTAAGAAGTCTAACTGAGCTAAGGTGATAAAAATGAAATATTTAAGATCTAGAGCCCTCCCCACCCCACCCGAGCTCTCCAGGCCTCTGAATTCTCAGCACACTTCTGAGCTTCGGGGGGAGGGGGGGGGCAAATGGTCTCTATAAAGTTCTGGACCTGTATCTCATTTCTTGATCTTCATTCTTTCAGTATCTCTCTTGTGGCTTCCAGGCCCTGTTAATTAAACTAACTACAAGCTCATTCTTCCAGCACCACAGCCCCTATCACAGACTTTGCTTTCTAACTGGATAAATGTCTGCTGGAGGAGATGGTGTTAGCACGGGTGAGAATTCAGAGTTCGCTGAGTTACTGGGCCACCTGGGTTACTATCTTCTGGGTTACTATGCCTCATCCCGGAGCACCAGGTTGGCTCTGCACTCTGCCTTATCCTTCATTACTGCAGGTGCCAGACTGACTGCCTTCCTCCCTAAAGGGATGCTGTGCCTGGTTTGGCAAGCATGCATCAGGGGCCTTGCCTGAAGGCCACAGACCCATGAAGCACAAGCAGATAGCCCTGAAGCAGCATTTTCCCAAGGTTTAACTGTACTAATTGTTCCTCCCCTAGATCCTGCAAACCTTGGACTAGAAACTGAAGTCAAGGAAGGGGGTGAGGAAGGGCAGAAGGGAAGGAAAAGAGTTAGTAGGCTGAACAAGGTCACCCATCTGCTACTGCTTTCCACATTCTCTTATCTGTGAGGTCACAGACCCGAAGGTCCTCTCTTTTCTTAAAAAAAAAAAACCAAAAAAACAAAAAAACAAAAAAAAACCACTTGAATCACTGAGCGAGATAAAGTAACTCAATTCTGGCCTTCTGTCTCAGACATAACAGAGCTTGACTTGATATTAAGACTGCCCTGGTGGCACGAGCTTCTCCCATTCCTGTGGCCCCCGAGTATGGCAGGAGTTCTCTTGCTGGTAGAGAGGTCACAGGAGCAAGCTCCTGACACCAAGGCTGTCATTCTTGTAGGCAGCTAGCTGTGCCTGTCTGCCAGAATCTGTTTCCTGGACAGGCAAGCAACAGACTAACCAGTGCCTATTCTTTGACAGGGCTATGACCATGTCTTGTCACTCCATACCCTCTGCAGGAGATGAACTGGTCAGGGTTCCCAAAGCCAGGAAGCTAGATGGCTTCAGAGCTGGTACCAGCTTGGTGACAGTCCTCTGTACCACCATATGACCCATGAAGAGATGACAGGAAATGAATGGTAGTCCTACCTTAATGGAGGTGCTCCTCTGACGCAAAGGGGAGGACTTGGTTCCTCTGGATCAAGCAGAAGCCAAGAGTGAGCCGTCTCACGTAAACCAGAGCCTCAGTTTGGGTGATAGTGAAGTAGGAGCTGAAACCACAGTGTCATCTGCTGAAGGGAATGATGTGCTGGGTTGGGTTCCAGAACTTGCTTGGCATACAGCTGGTGCTCTAATTATGATTGTCAATCATTCCCCCAGACAAACCCACTATATAAATATTCATGCAACCACCAAAACCACAGTCAGGAAACCAAAGTAAAACAGAAAAGCCAGGGCAAGTCTGACCTGTAAATTCTTTCAGGGTGTTTTAGAAACACAAATGGAAGCTCTTTCCAGCATGCCCTACCTTTTCCTCCTACCTCCACCCCTCAATTCTGTGATTACATATGTGTAATACCACATCCAGATCCATACCAATTTTTTTTTTAAATGAGACAGGTATAAAGGCACTGACTTGCAATGATCTCCAGGTAGATCACTAGTCAGAAAACAGAAAATAATAGCATCTGTTAAGCTTCCATTGAGCTAATAGAACATGACATGGAGGCTGCAGAATCCAGAACAGACGACAAACTTGAAGCTAAAATTCCCGATGCACTTGTGGTCTGTATCGGCTGAGGAGACACTTCATTCAGGTTGGCTACGATATGTGGCTTTGAAAATCTGTCTAGCTGACTAGGTTTGCAGCCCCTACTCTCCAGTCCAGCTTCCTTTGAGAACACTCCACTGTGTTAGCCACCTACTTCTCATGTGTCAGTCACAGACTGGGATGAGGCAGTGGCTTTTTGTGTGGACGGTGATGTCATGCAGCTGTCCCATATTGGATTTACGGTTGTCAGAGGCCCCTAGGGTGGCTGGGGAGCTCCCTTTTATTTTTCTGGAATTGCCATTAAGTCTAGTTAGCCTTATTCTGGTTCTTCTCGTAAGCTTTTAGTTTTCGACCTTAATGCAGGACATTTGTGAACTTCTCCCCTAATAGTTTTTAGATTTTTATTTCATGTTGATGCTAGGTCTCTATTCTGGGTAATCACCATTATTGGATCTCTCTCTCTCTCTCATTCATATATATATGAATATATATATATATGTATATATGTATACACACACACACATATCACAATAGTGAATTTCAGAGCAAAATGACCACTGACTGAACTACATACTACATGTTGACTAGGAGTACATACAACAGTAAGGATCTGCAGGAAGCTGAAAGAAAAATAACAAGGTATGCTGGTTGTCATGGGTAATCATAGGGTTACATTGGAAGGCTGCAACTGGAGAACTGCAAATTCTAGACCAGGCAGGCAGGTTATTTACAAAGTTCCAAGCCAGCTTGAACTACATCTCAAGGCGACCCCATCTCAGAGCAACTCCATCTCAAAGACACCAACCAGACAAACAAACAAATCCTCCCCAAACAACAACGTGGTGATTTTCATCAGAATTGGTAATGAAGAGGTGATCCCCCAGGTCCTTAGGAATAGGGGTGGGAGAGGATGGGCACAGCATGGTCAGTTTACAGCCTAGTGAGGACAGACCATATTTCTGCCACTATTCCCATGGCCTATACTGAGCCAGGAACACATTCTTCCTGGACATCTCTCCTTTGCCACTGTTTATTTGGGGACCTCCATGTTCTTCCTAGAACTTTTCACATGTCTTTTACCCAGAACCTTTTTTGGACTTCTGCTCAAATATCAACTCTTCCATGGGAAGTTTTGACCCACTTCCATGCAAGAGCAACTCCATCCCATAGCCATGCCTCCGTTCTGCACGTCTCCTCACCTTACATGCTAGACCACTGATGTGACTGCTAGCTACCTCCCCTAATGAGACAGCAAGCTCTGTGGTGCTTTATCTGCCTTGCTCACTGCTGTCTGTCGATAGTTTCTGTAGCTGAATGTGGCACTGAGGCAGTGCCTGATGGATACTGGTTAAATGAGTAAATGTGTTGAGCAATCTATGGCCCACGGTGAGGGGACCACAGAAGAGGAGACTGCCTTGTGCATGGGTGGTCCAAATATGGAAACTCTAGGTTGGACATGGAAATTTGAACTAATATTGTTATGGGCTGGACCTTAATTGTTCCTCAAAGGCATTGTGTCAAAAGCTTCCTCACCAACCCATGCTGCTATTGAGAGGTGGTGAAACCTTTAGAAGGTATGACCTATTGGAAAGAAGTTAAGTTACTGGAGGTCATGACCTGGAAGGAAATGTTGGGACTCCTGTCTTTTCTTATCTGTCTTTTCTTATCTTTTCTTATTCCTGTCTTTTACATCTCTGACACCAGAAGACAAGCCACTTAGCTCCAGCACACTCTCCCCTTATAATGTTCTTCCCACAGGCCTCAAAACAACAGAGCTATATGACCACAGACTAAAACCTGTGAAACTGTGAGCCAAAATAACCCTTTCCTCCTTTTAATTTGATTACCTCAGGTATTTTTATCTTAGTGATAGAAAGCTGACTGAAGACGGTGGCAGATATGATCTTCTCTATCCCTGTCACCCCAGAGAGACAAAAGGAAAAATCTGCATTTTAAGAGGAAACACTTATTCAAGAAAAACAAAATTAGAAATTTCTTGGCCCTGGAAAGGCCAGCACATTTCTATTTCTCTTTCGTTTATAAAGTTTCTTGCAACCAGCAGCTTTTGACTCAAAAGGTTTTCTAAGGGCCTGTTGTATTCTGAACCCCTGTTAAGTTTTGTGGGAGACCCCAGTGTATAAAACAGGGCTGTGTAATCCTATATTGCATGAGCCCCTCATTACTCTAACCCTTCCAGCCTCAGAAAGACTGGTTGAATGTCAACAATTTTTTGTTTTTGTTTTTGTTTTTTTTCCAAGACAGGGTTTCTCTGTGTAGCCCTGGCTGTCCTGGAACTCACTCTGTAGACCAGGCTGGCCTTGAACTCAGAAATCTACCTGCCTCTGCCTCCCAAGTGCTGGGATTAAAGGCGTGCGCCACCACTGCCTGGCCCCAAATGTCAACTTTTAATAATTCTTGCTAAAGAAGAAAATCAACAAATAGACATGTGGTTTTGTTGTGGAGACAAAAATGTGAGATAAAAGAACTTTATTGTCTCACAGAGCAATAAATTGAGTGTAAATTATTATTGAGGTTCAGAAGAATAAGATGAACTTTGAAGCTATACTTCCAGGCAGCTGTGGTTACAGGCATGCATTTTAAAAAACCACCCTGGATATAAAGCACATCCTTACTGGTGTTAGCTGTGTGACCTTGGGCTTGGGTTTGCTCATCTGTAAACCAAGGGTAAAGACCATGTATCTCTTGTGGAGTTCTTATAAAGCAGTCAAGGAACAAAGGCAAAGCCCCCCACTCCTACAGTCCCCAGCACACTGGCAAAGCCCTGCCCAGTCCCATGCACACAGACAAAATCTTTCCCAGTCTCCAGCACACAAGTGACTCCTACCCCAGTCTCCAGCACACAGGCAAATCCCTCCCCAGGGTCCAGAACACAGGCAAAGCCCTCCCCAGTCTCCTGCACACAGACAGTCTTCCCCAGTCCCCAGCACACAAGTGACACTTACCCCAGTCTCCAGCACACAGGCAAAGCCCTCCCCAGGGTCCAGCACACAAGCAAAGCCCTTCATAGTCCCCAGTACACAGGTGAAGGCTTCCCCAGTCCCTAGCACACAGGCTCTGACTGCTTTTTACAGCTGGGCCTGCATAGCTTTAAATCTTTATTTCAGGTATAATTAAGATAGTTTCTTTCTTCTTTCTCTTTTTCTTGTCTCTTTTGTTTTTCTTTTTTGTGGTGCTGGGATCAAACCCTGATCCTTGGGAAGCTTGCCAAACCGAGATACATCCTTGGCCTAGACAGACTTTAAATTCTTGTGATTTTTAAAATTTTTTTCGTTTTTTTTTATATTAATGTGTGTGTGTGTGTGTGTGTCCCTGTGTGCTTGAGTATGTATGTGCATATGTGTGCCTTCAGAGGCTAAAAAAGGATGTCACATCTTCTGGTACATCTGGGAGCCAAACTTGTATCCTTTGGAAGAGTGGCTAATATCCTTAACCCCTAAGTTAACTTCTTGAGATCCTCTACTCCTGTTTTGAGACAGGATCTCACTGTAGCTTAGACTACCTTCAAACATTATGGCAATGTGCCTTACTGGTGGGATTACAGGCATGCAACATCATAACCAGCATCCCTTTATGGGATAATAATCTTCCCTTGTAAGATTGACATAGTATTTAGATGCAATCCCTTGCATCCATGTGAATGAATGATATGTTTGAATCATTGCTCATAGTGAATTTGGTGCACATGAACCTTCCGGGAAGGTTGGGTGTGATATGGGCAGAGGCTGTGTTTGGAGTGTGTGCTGAGAGAGAACATTCCCAGTCAGACATTGAAAGACAAGGTGTTAGAAAGAAGAGACAAGGCATTCTGGGTAGATGAAATAACTTGTGGAAAACCTCCAAAGAAAGGGTCTTTAGTTGCTAGTGGGAGAATGAAAAATAGACTTGATGAGATGGGAAAGTCAGTTTTTCCAACACAGAAGGTCAAGAATTCTTTGTAGTTAGAGTTCCCCAGTGAGTACTTCTGGGGCTGTGATTTGTCTCCTGTCCCCGCCAATTAGATTATAATACATATCTATCACCAGCCCATGCCATGTCATATTAGGAAGATGGACCTCAAAGGTTAGGGCCAGCTGGGGGTTGCTCCTTAAAACCTACTTAGGACTGTTGGGGGTAAGAAAAGCAACCTGGCTCAGGAGTAGTGTGGCTCAGTGGTGGAGGCATCACCTCAGACATGAAAGGCCCTGGAGTCCATCTCCAGATCACGCAAACAAACAAAAGCCAAGACAGGAGGATTGCTGTGACTTTTGTGCCGAGCCTGGACTTCACAGTGAGTGACCTCTGAGCCAGCATAGGCTACAGAGTGAGCCCCTATCTACAAAAACAAAACCACCAAGGTAGAAGGAGATGAAAAAGGAAAGGATGCAGCATAAAATTGTGGATCATGGTCACATGAATCCTTGTGATTCTGAGACTGTGATTTCCACATGAGAAATAGAAAATCCACCATAGACAGTAAGACTTGTCCCAACAGCAGAAGAGCTGCCAGGAGAGTCCGGGACACCCTTTAAAACTTCCCTGTCTTTCCATATGAGCACAGGCACTTCATCCAAAGTTGAGGACTGGGTGGCATGGTGACATCTCTGGAAGCTACCGAAGAAGGTGGGAATGTGAGAGAAAGCTTGATCAGAAAAATGGAAGAAAACTGGCTTAAATACACAGTTGAATAGTCACATTCCTCTGGTTTCTGCCTCCAGAATTCTTCACTTTATTGCCAATAGTCCAGGGAAGAAGACAAAGATTTTAGAAAGCTTCTCTCCACCCTCATCATTGCAATCTCAGCCCTCATGGGTTCCAGCAGATCTCTAGGTACACACATTCATACTTGCTGGTGTTGTCATAGTTTTATGGTTCCCCACCCACTGGTTTCAGTTAAATGCTCAGGGAAAGTTCGTCATTCCAGCACACAGGAGACTGAGGCAGGAAGATCCCCGTGAGCTTGAGACCAGCATGGGCTCCATAGCAAGACCTTGTCTTGAAAACTAAAAGAAAGGTCTGGAGAGACAGATGGAGGTGCTGGCGGTTAAGCCTGGTGATTTCAGTTTGATTCCTGGAACCCACGTGATGGAGAGAGAACGGAGTACTGTGGGCTGTTCTGACTTCTACATGTGTGACGTGACACTTATTCAAGTCATACCCCTTAAAAAAAAAACCCTAAAAGAATAAACAAAACAGAAAATCCACACCTTTGTGACAACTATGTCCTGTATCTCACAGCACTGTTGACGGTTTTGTCTGTACAATGGCCCCTCTTTTGACAATGGGAATCAGGTCTTATATTATCTCGGTTTGCTCCCTGGCTCTGACAAAGGCTCTGGCGCATTTTAGAACTTCACTAAATATTTCCCAGCAGGGACAGTGGCTTTGTTTTTTAAAATCAACATAGTAAAAGGTGAACTAGATTTGTAGGGAATTAGTAGACAGAAGACTTGGTCAGGTGAGCAGGTGACGTGATGGTGGGCGACTGTCATTATCCAGCATACGTGTACACCATGGGCTCCGGCTTCTGTTCTCCTCACAAAGACTCCACAAGAAAAAACACACAGCAACACATAGCAGAACTATGACAAGGTGATCTTTAGAGATTTCCCGCCCCAGCCCTGAACCAGGGCACTTCTGGAGGACAGACTACTATGATGATAATCCAGGAAGTAGATTGCCCTTTGAAATGCAGGGAAGAAACCAATTAACTAAGTATTTATTTCTATTTAATGCTCCCAGCTTCTGCTTTCAGCTTTGAAGAGTTCCTGGCAAGTAGCTTTTGAAGTCATTAATCCCTGGGTGAATCTGAATGGTTTGCAGGCTGCTCTGGGCTCTAGAGCATGGCACACTATGTTTACAGCCTCTGTGGTGTGTGTGTGTGTGAGTGTGTGTGTGTGTGTGTGTGTGTTTGTGTTCCAGAAATACTAGATGTGGGATGGAAGGCCTACTGGCAGCAAGGAGGAGAATGAGGGAGATTAATTTGGAATCTGCCTTGCAAGCTTTGGTCATAAATGAGATTTCTAGACTGAACTGGTTTGGTTTTATTGGGTTGAGATGAATTGCCCATCACCAAGGGCACAGGCACTCTGAGGATGGCTCCAGTCTTCTTCCAGCTCCTGTCCACAGCTACCTGGTGAGGTACCTAAGCTCTGACCTTCTTCAGGGTGTCTAGATCGAATGGTATCTACTTATCATCATCATCATCATCATCAGCAGCAGCAGCAGTAGTTTGTAATGTTCAAGAAATCATTGTTCATGGAAGAAAAATCAGAAATTTCAGTTAAACAAAATTAAAAAGAATTCTGAATGACTCTTCCTGTAGGATTGATTATCAGTAGGTGCAATGCACATAAATCTAGAATTCCAACACTAGGAAGTAGAGGCAAGTGGCCAGCCTGGGGTATGTAATGAGTTCTTTTAGGGTCAGATTGAGCTACACAGTGAAGTCCTGTCTCAAAAAAATCCAATGGTTGTGGATTGTGATTTTTTTCCTTTCTTTTTTTTTATTGAATATATTCTTCATTTATATTTCAAATGTTATTCCCTTTCCTAGTTCCCCCCTCCCAGAAAACCCCCAACCCATCCTCCCTCCCCCTGCCTCCATGAGGATGCCCCTCCACCCAACCCACTCCCACCTATCCCCCTGCCTTGATTTCCCCACGCTGGGGCATCTATCCAGTCTTCATAGGACCAAGGACCTCTTCTCCCACCAAAGTCCGACAAGGCATTCCTCTGCCACAAATGCAGCTGGAACCATGTGTACCCCTTGGTTGGTGACTTAGCCTGGGGAGTCTGGTTGGCCAATATCATCATTCTTCCCATGAGACCAGAAACCCCTTCAACTCCTCCAGTCCTCCATCCCACTCCTCCTTTGGGGACCCCATGCTCAGTCCAATGGTTGGCTGATAGCATCTGCCTCTGTATCTGTAAGACTCTGGCAGGGCCCCTCGGAGACAGTCACCTCAGGCTCCTTTCAGCAAGCACTTCTTAGCATCCACAAAAGTGTTGGGGTATGATGACTGTTTATAGGATGAATCCACAGGTAGGATAATCTCTGGATGGCCTTGCCTTCAGTCTCTGCCCCACACTTTGTCTCCACAATTGCTCCTGTGAGTATTTTATTCCCTTTCTCTCTTTGTTCTTCCTTCTTTTTGGGCTTCAGGTGGTCTGTGAATTGTATCTTATTTATTCTGAGCTTTTGGGCTAATATCCACTTATCAGTGAGTGCATACCATGTATGTTCTTTTGTGATTGGCTTGCCTCACTCAGGATGACACTTTCTAGTTCCATCCATTGGCCTAAGAATTTCATGAATTCATTATTTTTAATAGCTGAGTAATACATTGTGTAAATGCACCACATTTTCTCTATCCATTCCTCTACTGAAAGACATCTGGGTTCTTTCCAGCTTC
This sequence comes from Tokudaia tokunoshimensis, assembly GCA_036184795.1. NCBI lineage: Eukaryota > Metazoa > Chordata > Mammalia > Rodentia > Muridae > Tokudaia > Tokudaia tokunoshimensis. The sequence goes on from BTHU01000017.1 coordinate 1,351,291, forward strand.
TGGTTTATAAATAAGGCTGCTATGAACATAGTAGAGCATGTGTCCTTATTACATGTTGGAGCATCTTCTGGGTATACGCCCAGGAGTGGTATAGCTGGGTCCTCAGACTATGTCTAATTTTCTGAGGAACTGCCAAACTGATTGCCAGAGTGGTTGTACCAGCTTGCAATCCTACCAGCAAAGGAGGAGTGTTCCTCTTTCTCCACATCCTTGCCACATCTGCTGTCTCCTGAGTTTTTTATCTTAACCGTTCTGACTGGTGTGAGGTGGAATCTCAGGGTTGTTTTGATTTGCATTTCCCTGATAACTAAAGATGTTGAACATTTCTTTAGGTGCTTCACAGTCATTCAAGTTTCCTCAGTTGAGAATTCTCTGTTTAGCTCTGTTCCCCATTTTTAATAGGGTTATTTGACTCTCGGAGTCTAACTTCTTGAGTTCTTTGTATACATTGGATATCAGCCCTCTATTGGATGTAGGATTGGTAAAGATCTTTTCCCAATTTGTTGGCTGCCATTTTGTCCTATTGACAGTGTCCTTTGCCTTACAGAAGCTTTGTAATTTTATGAAGTCCTATTTGTCAATTCTTGTTCTTAGAGTAAAAGCCATTGGTGTTCTGTTCAGGAAATTTCCCCCTGTGCCCATGTGTTCAAGGCTCTTCCCCACTTTCTCCTCTATAAGCTTCAGTGTATCTGGTTTTATGTGTAGGTCCTTGAGCCACTCGGACTTGAGCTGTGTACAAGGAGATAAGAATGGATCGATTTGCATTTTTCTACATGCTGACCTCCAGTTGATCCAGCACCATTTGTTGAAAATGCTGTCTTTTTCCACTGGATGTTTTTAGCTCCTTTGTCAAATATCAAGTGACCATAGGGGTGTGGGTTCATTTCTGGGTCTTCAGTTCTATTCCATTGGTCTTCCTGCCTGTCTCTGTACCAATACCATGAAGTTTTTATCACTACTGCTCTGTAGTAGAGCTTGAGGTCAGGGATGGTGATTCCCCCAGAAGTTCTTTTGTTGTTGAGAATAGTTTTTGCTATTCTGTGTTTTTTGTTATTCTATATGAATTTGCAGATTGCTCTTTCTAGCTCTATGAAGAATTGATTTGGAATTTTGATGGGGATTGCATTGAATCTATAGATTGCTTTCGGCAAGATGGCCATTTTTATTATATTAATCCTGCCAATCCATGAGCATGAGAGATCTTTCTATCTTCTGAGATCTTCAATTTCTTTCTTCAGATACTTGAAGTTCTTGTCATATAGATCTTTCACTTGCTTGGTTAGAGTCACACCAAGGTATGTAATATTATTTGTGACTATTGTAAAGGGTGTCATTTCCCTAATTTCTTTCTCAGCTTGTTTGTCCTTTGAGTATAGGAAGGCTACTGATTTGCTTGAGTTAATTTTATATCCAGACACTTTGCTGAAGTTGTTTATCAGCTGTAGGAGTTCTCTGGTGGAATTTTTGGGATCACTTAAGTATATGATCATATCATCTGCAAATAGTGATATTTTTGACTTCTTCCTTTCCAACTTGTATACCTTTTGTTGTCTAATTGCTCTAGCTAGAACTTCAAGTACTATATTGAATAGATAGAGTGGGAAGCCTTGTCTGGTCCCCGATTTTAGGGGGACTACTTCGAGTTTCTCTCCATTTAGTTTGATGTTGGCTACTGGTTTGCTGTATATTGCTTTTATTATGTTTAGGTATTGGCCTTAAATTCCTGATCTTTCTAAGACTTTTAACATGAAGGAATGCTGAATTTTGTCAAATCCTTTTTCAACATCTAATGAAATGATCATGTAGTTTTTTTTCTTTGAGTTTGTTTATGCAGTGGATTACATTGATGAATTTCAATATATTGAACCATCCCTACTTTCCTGGGATGAAACCTACTTGACCGTGGTGAATGATCGTTTTGATGTATTCTTGGATTCAGTTGGCAAGAATTTTATTGAGTATTTTTGCATCAATGTTCATAAGGGAAATTGGTCTGAAGTTCTTGTTCCTTGTTTGGTCTTTGTTTGGTTTAGGTATAAGCGTAATTGTGGCTTCATAGAATGAATTGGGTAGTGTTTCTTGTATTTCTATTTTGTGGAATAGTTTGAAGAGTATTGGTTTTAGGTCTTCTTTGAAGATCTGATAGAATTCTCCACTAAACCCATCTGGTCCTGGGCTTTTATTTTTTTGGTTGGGAGATTGTTAATGTCTGCTTCTATTTCCACAGGGCTTATGGGACTATTTAGATGGTTTATCTGAACCTGTTTAACTTTGGCACCTGGTATGTGTCTAGAAAATTGTCCATTTCATCCAGATTTTTCAATTTTGTTGAGTATAAGCTTTTGTAGTAAGATCTGATAATTTTTTGAATTTTCGCAGTTTCTGTTGTTATGCCTCCTTTTTCATTTCTGATTTATTAATTGGGTACTGTCTCTACGCCCTCTGGTTAGTCTAGCTAAGGGTTTATCTATCTTGTTGATTTTCTCAAAGAAGCAGCTCCTTGTTTTGTTGATTCTTTGTATAGTTTTTTATTTCTATTTGGTTGATTTCAACCCTGAGTTTGATTATTTCCTGCCATCTATTCCTCTTGGGTGTATTTGCTTCTTTTTGTTCTAAAGCTTTCAGGTGTTCTGTCGAGTTGCTAGTGTAAGCTCTCTCCATTTTCTTTTTGGAGGCACTTAGAGATATGAGTTTTCCTCTTAGCACTGCTTTCATTGTGTCCCATATGTTTCATTTTCATTAAATTCTAAAAAGTGTTTAATTTCTTTCTTTATTTCTTCCTTGACCAAGTTATTATTGAGTAGAGCATTTTTCAACTTCCATGTGTAAGTGTGCTTTCTGTTGTTTTTATTGGAACTCAAGACCAGTCTTAGACTGTGGTGATCTGATAGGATGCATGGAATTACTTCAGTATTCCTTTATCTGTTGTGGCCTGTTTTGTGACCAATTATATGGTCAATTTTGGAGAACCATGAGGTGCTGAGAAGAAGGTATATTCTTTTGCTTTAGGATGAAATGTTCTATAAATATCTGTTAGATCCATTTAGTTTATAACTTCTGTTAGTTTCACTGTATCTCTGTTTAGTTTTTGTTTCCATGATTTGTCCATTGCTGAGAGTGGGGTGTTGAAGTCTCCCACTATTGTTGTGTGGGGTGCAATGTGTGCTTTGAGCTTTAGTAACATTTCTTTTATGAATGTGGGTGCCCTTGCATTTGGAGCATAGATATTCAGAACTGAGAGTTCATCTTGGTAGATTTTTCCTTTGACCATTATGAAGTGTTCTTCTTTATCTTTTTTGACGACTTTTGGTTGAAAGGCGATTTTATCAAATATAAGAATGGCCACTCCAGCTTGTTTCTTGGGACCATTTGCTTGGAAAATTGTTTTCCAATCTTTGACTCTGAAATAGTGACTGTCTTTGTCATTGAGGTGGGTTTCTTGTATGTAGCAAAATGTTGGGTCCTGTTTACGTATCCAGTCTGTTAATCTATGTCTTTTTATTGGGGAATTGAGTCCATTGATGTTAAGAGATATTAAGGAAAAGTTATTGTTACTTACTGTTATTTTTCTGGTTAAAGGTGGAATTATGTTTGTGTGGCTATCTTCTTTTGGATTTGTTGAAACATTACCTTCCTGCTTTTTCTAGGGTGTAGTTTCCCTCCTTATGTTGGTATTTTCTGCCCATTATTCTTTGTTGAGCTGGGTTTGTAGAAAGATCTTGTGTAAATTTGGTTTTGTCATGGAATATCTTGTTTTCTCCATGTATGGCAATTGAGAGTTTTCCTGGGTATATTAGCCTGGGCTGGCATTTATGTTCTCTTAGGATCTATATGACATCTGCCCAGGATCTTCTAGCTTTTATCGTCTCTGGTGAGAAGTCTGGTGTAATTCTGATAGATCTGCCTTCATATGTTTCTTGATATTTTTCCCTTACTGCTTTTAATATTCTTTCTTTGTTTAGTGAATTTAGTGTTTTGATTATTATGTGCTGGGGGGACTTTCTGTTCTGGTCCAGTCTGTTTGAAGTTCTGTAGGCTTCTTGTATGTTCATGGGCATCTCTTTCTTTAGGTTAGGGAAGTTTTCTTCTATAATTTTATTGAAGATTTTACTTGCCCTTTAAGTTGTAAATCTTTGCTTTCTTCTATATCTATAATCCTTAGGTTTGGTCTTCTCATTGTATCCTGGATTTCCTGGATGTTTTGGCTCAGGAGTGTTTTGCATTTTGCATTTTCTTTAACTGTTGTGTCCATCTCTTTTATGGTATCTTCTACACCTGAGATTCTCTCTTCTATCTCTTGTATTCTGTTGGTGATGCTTACATTTGTAATTCCTGACCTCTTTCTTATGTTTTCCATTTCCAGGTTTGCCTCCATTTGTGTTTTCCTTAATGTTTCTAGTTCCACTTTTAAGTCTTGGATCACTTTATTCAATTCCTTCACCTGTTTACCTGTATTTCTTTCAATGAGTTATTGATATCCTCCTTAAAGGACTCTATTATCTTCATGAGATAGGATTTTAGGTCAACTTCCTGATTTTCTGGCATGTTGTTGTATTCAGGGCTTGCTGTGGTGGGAGAAGTGGGTTCTGATGATGCCCACATATATTGGCTTCTGTTGCTTATCATCTTTGCTTGCCTTTTGCCATCTGGATATCCCTGGTGTTTCTTTGGTCGGGGTGATTGCCTGGAGTCTGCCTCTTTTGACCCTGGGTTGCTTCATTTCTCCTGGTAAGCCACCAGCCCTGGCTGTAGCAGATCACCTGTGGGGCCTTCTGACAGGGGGCTCTTCACAGGGCAGAGACGGTTCTGATCTGTTGCCCTGGCTGTAGTAGATTTCCTGGGAGGCCTTCAGACTGTTGTGTCAACTGTTCTGAGTGCAGCAGTTTCTCTAGGATGGATCAGGAGATGGTGTCTTCACTGGAGCAGACCAGCCATGAGTCTGCCCCAGTAGAAAGGACCAAGCAGTGGAAGGAACAGAAGGGGAGTGGTATTCGGGAGGGTAGGGGTTTTGGTGGTTGATGGGTAGTAAGTCCTCTGGGCCCCCAGCAGCAGCTCTGGGATTCTGGAGGTGGGAGGGGGTTCTTACCAACTGCTCTGAATGCAGCGGGTTCTCTAGGATGGATCAGGAGATGGTGTCTTCACTGGAGTAGACCAGCCAAGAGTCTGCCCCAGCAGAAAGGCTTGGATTGTGATTTTAATTCCAACAGAGATGTAGGCAGACAGATCTCTGTAAATGCAAGGCCAGCCTGATCTACATAGGGAGTTCTAGGTCAGCCAGGGATGCATAGTAAGACTTTTTGTAAAAACAAACAAAATCCAGTGGCTCCGCAGGCAGGACATGGTAATTTCTGCTATAAATCTTTTGGGAGTCTGAGCCAGGAAGATTGCTCTGATATCAAAATACATCTTGGTCTAAGTAAAGAGGTCCAGGCCAGCCTGGGCTACATAGTGAGACATTATGTTAAAACCAATAACGACAATAACAACAACAAAAATCTCTAAATAAATAAATGATAGCTGGGAATGTAGCTCAGTATTAGAGCATTTGTGTAACCCAGAAGGTCCTCCAGGCTCCATCCTGACATCCAGCACAACAAGAAAACAAAATAAACCAAAAAATAATCATGTTCTCTATCCTTTATTTATACACATGCAAATAAAATGGTGCCTTTCTATATGTATTATTGAATAGCCCGTTTTTCTCACTTCACTATTTTATTATAGGTCAGTAAATACATATGGAACACAATTTTTCATTGCTTGTAGCATTTTACTGTATGGCTACATTGAGATATATTTAACAAGTTCTACTTGACAGATGTTATGGGGTTACTGTGACAAAGACTGGATGATTTAAATCTCAAGCATGTAGCTCCTTGCAGGTTGGAAGTTCAAAACCAAAGTGTTGAGGGGTTTGGGTTCCTCTGAGACTTCTCTCTGTAGCCTGGAGCATCTTTCCCATCATCCTCATGGAACCCCCTCTCTGTGTGATTTTGTGAGTGTATGTGTGTGTGTGTATGTGTGTGTGTGTCCTGATCCCTTTCTGTAATGACATCAATGATCTAACATAATGGACTCATTTTAAAACACCATTGTTGCAAGACATTTGGTCACACTGTGAACCCCAAGACAGTGTTATTTACTGGGGAAAAAAACCAAACCAAAAACCTGTTTCTAGTTGTGGTGTGGCTCAATCCCTCTGGCTAGAATACAGCCAGACCCTTAGCACACACCTTTAATTTCAAACAATGAAGATAAAGTTAGTTTGTAGAAGGAAGTACCCATGTTTGAAACTGATGTCTAATTGAGTGGCAGACAAAATGATGAATCAAAGAAAGATTTGACAGAATAGGATAGGAAAGCTACTTGAGGGGCAGTGCAGGGAGAGAGGAGGCAGTTTTACTGAGTTGTACAGAGACAGGTTGAAGAGAGAACAAACTAGACATGGGTGTCTTAGTCAGGGTTTCTATTCCTGCACAAAACATCATGACCATGAAGCAAGTTGGGGAGGAAAGGGTTTATTCAGCCTACACTTCCACATTGCTGTTCATCACCAAAGGAAGTCAGGACTGGAACTCAAACAGGTCAGGAAGCAGGAGGTGATGCAGAGGCCATGAAGGGATGTTACTGGCTTGCTCAGCTTGCCTTCTTATAGAACCCAGGACTACCAGCCCAGGGATGGTACCACCCACAATGGGTGCTCCCACCCTTGATCACTAATTGAGAAAATGCTTTACAGCTAAACCTCATGGAGACATTTCCTTAAGGGATGCTCCTTTGTGATAACTCTAGCTTGTGTCAAGTTGACACACAAAACCAGCCAGTATAATTGACTCCTTATCAATGTCACACACACACACACACACACACACACACACACACACACACATCAATATTAAGTCTCAATCCTTATTTTCTTATTCATCCCCAAGACCTAGATAACTTTAAAATCCCCATAGTCTTTACATATTAAAATTTCAATCCCTTAAAAATATTCAATATTTTTTAAAATTTAAAGTCTTTTTACAATTAAAAGTCTCTTAACTGTGGGCTCCACTAAAATACTTTCTTTAATAGGGAAAAATATCAGGGCACAATCAAAAGCAAAATCAAACTCCAACGCTCCAATGTCTGGGATCTGACTCACGATCTTCTGGGGTCCTCCAAGGGCTTGGGTCACTTCTCCAGCCCTGCCCTTTGTAGCACACACCTTGTCTTATAGGCTCCAGATGCCTGTACTCCACTACTGCTGTTGTTTTTGGTTGTCATCTCATGGTACTGGCATCTCCAAAACACTGCTGTTTTCTACTGTAACTAGGCTTCACCAATAGCCTCTCATAGGCTCTCTTCATGGTGCAAAGCCTCAACTCCTTTGCATGACCCCTTCAGTCCTGCACCTTCACCAATGGCCTTCCAGGGCCTCTCACAGTACTGAGTCTCAGCTGCTCTCCATGACCCCTTCATGCCTTCAAAACCAGTACCACCTGGGTGACTCTTACACAGTACCAAGTCCTGCTGCAGCATGAGGTACAACCTTGACTATCTCTGGAACACAGCCTTTTGTGCTCTCAGACAACACTTCCCAGATTTCACCTCAGTGATGCTGGTCTCTTTTTAATCACTACTAATTAGTTCCAGCTAACTAACATTGATAGTCCCAGTAATGAAAAGGTTTCAAACTTTAGTATTTCGGGTATCCTGTTAATCACAGTTGATTCTTCAGCTCCAGCTAACCAAAACCACAGAATCTTCACAAATCAAAACAGCAACAGCCCTCATAAGAATCTTTAATCTTCCCTTTGAAATTTCACAAGCCAGGCCTCCATTGTTTGCACTGTTCTCAACATTATCTTCCAAGCTCCTACAGAACATCTCACAGAGCTCTTAACACCCAATGACTCTTCTAATCCAAAGTTCTGAAGTCCTCCCACAGTCCTCCCCAAAACATGGTCATATTGTCTCAGGAATACCCCACTAGGCTAGTACCAACTTCTGTCTTAGTTAGGGTTTTACTGCTGTGAACAGACACCATGACCAAGGCAAGTATTATAAATGACAATATTTAATTGGGACTGGTTTACAGGTTCAGAGGTTCAGTCCATTATCATCAAGGTGGGAGCATGGCAGTGTCCAGGCAGGCATGGTGCAGGAAGAGTTCAGAATTCTATATCTCCGTCTGAAGGACACTAAGAGAATATTGGTTTCCAGGCAGCTAGTATGAGGATCTTAATGCCCACACCCACAGTGACACACCTACTCCAACAGGGCCACACCTTCTAATAGTGCCACTCCCTGGGCTGAGCATATAAAAACCATTACAACAGGTAAAGACAGAAAAAGCCAGAGTATGAGAAGGAGCCAGAAGACCAAAACAGATCACCAAAGTTAGTATGAGGCCAAGCAGAGCAATTCAGTCAGAGGTCCAGAGAGAAGTCAGATTGAACTAGTCAGCTTGGAGAAGAGTTTGAGTCAGAACAGGTGAGTTGACCAGCCAGCCAGAGCTCGGAAAGAACTAGGAAGGATGAGGTTATTTAGCAGTAAGCCTCAGAGGCTGAAAACATTCTAGGCCTAGATAAGATTGTGTGGAGGCTAGAAGCTTCCAGGACTAGGAATAATTTAGCAGTCAGAAGCAGAGAACCTCCAAGATGACAATTATTGCAGGAAAATAAAAGTTACTGTTATATTACTTCTTTGTAGATCCTAGCTTCAGATGAAGTCACATTCTGAAGTCCTGGAGATAGGACATATGAATTCATAGTAGACAACAGAAAGAGATCCCAGTACAGTTTTCAAGAGGCCAGGAACCAGGCTGATGGCTGCATGTAAGTCATCCCATTTAATTTCTTAACAGCTATGAGATAGATATAGTTGCCATTTCTTTTCTCCTGCTCCCCCCTCCGTGTGTGTGTGTGTGTGTGTGTGTGTGTGTGTGTGTGTGTGTACACCAGTGGATAGCCTCTGATGTTGTCTTTGGATGCCCTTCACCTGTTTTTTTTTTAAACTAAGTCTCTCAGTGGTCTGGAACTCACCAGGTAGCCTAGACTGATTGGTCAGTGAGTCCCAGGGTCCTACTGTCTCCTTCTCTGTAGCATTGGTATTATAGCAGTGTGTGCCACATGCCTGACACCCCCACCATGGGTTCTGAGTATACCACTCAGCTCCTTGTGTTTGCAAGGCAAGTCATTTACCAGCCAAGTCATCCTCAACAATCGTTTGCTTGTCTCTTCTGTTTTGAGTTTTGAGACAGGGGCTTGTTATATAGCCTAGGCTATCCCTGAACTAATTGCAATCCTCTAGCCCTACCTTCCCAGTACTAGAACTGCAGGCATAAAGACATCACTACCCCAACCCCATCTGTGCAGACTTCAGGGACAGAATCAGGGACTTACTTCAAGGAGTGGTGGAGTGGGATCCAGTTTCCTCCGGCATGCTCTGAGTTCCTTATGCTTTTCTGCATCTACTGTGATTTTCTTTTTCTAATGTACTTGTCTAGAGAGAAGGTAAACCTATGGGAGTTTGTGCAAATTTAGCATTTTTTTTCTATACCAATTGGATTTTGACAAAGCTTGTACCTTGCTTACAGCTCCAGCAACGGTGGCTTCAATGGCTGGGACTGCAAAGCCATCTCTTGGTTACTAAAGTGTGTTTTCTGTGTGTTCTCTGTGTGTATGCATGTGCATATCTATGAGTAAGGAGGAGTAGAGAGTGAACTGTGGGCTGAAGAGAAGCACAGTCCTACAAAGAGTGACCTATGCTGGGCTTGCTGTGTTTGCCCTTGGCCTCCTACCTCCTTTTGCCCTGTAGTGCAGAGAGAATAAACTTGATTGGCAAATGTGATGTGGGCAGGCTGATGAAATGTACACAAGCATGTCTCAAAGACAGAAAGAAACATCTCAATGGACGCCCTTGTGTGTGTGTGTGTGTGTGTGTGTGTGTGTGTGTGTGTGTATGATGTATATGGAGGGTGCACAGGTGCATGTGTGGAAGCCAGAGGACACCCTCGGCTGCTGGTCCTTGCCTCTCATCTTGTTTGGGTCACGGTCTCTTGTTTGCTACTGTGCTGTGTACTCCAGGCTAGTTGGCCCATGAGCTTCTGGAGGATCAGAGACTCCTCTCTGCACTTCCTGTCTCAGCAGAGGAGGGTTAGGATTACAGATACTCCTGAGGGCATCTGGGGTTTTTTTTTTGTATGGGTTCTGGGATCAAACTCAGGCCATCAGGCTTGCGGGCAAATGCTTTATCCACTTAGCATCTTCCTAGTTCTGGTTTGTTCCTTTTTAAATGTAGGTTTATTAATATGTAGTTTATATAGAGAGCAATATTTTGTATTCCATATAGGCCTGGTTCTGTGATTCTAACAATACAGTTTAGACAAACATTTCTGTCAGTCCTTAAAAGTTCCTTCACGTCTTTCTTCAATCAAGCTGAACTCTGTGAAAAGTTCCTGGAGACTAGTGACCCGTGTTTTATTTCTATAGTTTTGGCATTTCTATGGCATAATACTGATGGAATCTTATGTGATAGGGCTTCTTGAATCTAGATTGTTTAAAATTAATTAATTTTTAAAAATGGGAGCCATGCATGGTGGCACACATCTTTAATCCCAGCACTTGGGAGGCAAGCAGATTTCTAAGTTTGAAGCCAGCCTGGTTTACAGATTGAGTTCCAGGACTACACACAGAACTACTGTTTCAAACAAACAAAACAAAATATAAAAATAAAAGATAAAACTTGGTATGATCTACCTGGAATCTATCCACTGCATCACTTTCATTCATAGTTTTCACCTTTTTAATTGCTAAGTAGTGTATGGACATACCACAGCATTGTGTGTGTGTGGGTGAGGGGAGGTGGTTGCCTCAGGTGTGGAAATTCTCTCAGAGGTCAGAGAGGGTGTCTGGATTCCCTGGAGCTAGAGTTCCCTACCAATGGTTATAAACTCTTGTCCTCTGGAAGAACAACAAGCTCTCTTAACTGCTGAGTGATCTCTCCAGTGAAGTGGCAACTTAAGGGTTCTTTGGAAAGTCAGTTGTGTCAGATGGTGTTTTGCTGGGGCAAATACGTGGAGGAGTGTTTTCCTGAAGCAGACACAGGTGAAAGAATGTTTTACTAAAGCAAGCATGTGAAAGGACACATGATGAAGGATCCTTCACTAAGGACACGCATGTATTGGTTTGCCTTACATTGCATTGTTGAGCTCCATTTGTCCTGACTCCAAAGAGAGAAACACACCAAGAAACTTCTGGTGGTGTTCTGGAGGCTTCTTGCCTCTTCTTGGGCTGATTGGCAGAGTGATGTCAGCTGATACAGACTCAAGTAGTGTTTTGTTAAGACGAACTCATGAGCTAAGGCAAGACGTGGTGAAGTAAGACCCGTGGAGGGCAAGTGATGTTTGGAGGGGGTATAAATAGGACTCAACAGACAGTGATGGAAGTTGGGGTTGGCTTGCTTGTAGAGCTAGTTTTGCAATGTTTCTTGGTCTTGTGTCTTTGCTAATCTTCACTTTGTTGAGAGAGGAACAACTGAAACGTTTCCTAGCATCCCTGGTAGTCCTAGTCCCTCCTGTTGACTTATGCTGATTTGGGTGCTGATTTGGCCAAGGCCTGACTGTTCCTGCTAGGATGTGCCAACGCTGCTGCTATCCTGACACTACTGAACTGGACTGCTGGTGTATCCGTGAAGTGTTTTCGAGTGGATCAAGCTGCCGCTGCCTACCTGTGAACTGAACTTCTCATTTCCTCACAGTGCAGATGAGATTTGCTCCAAAGAACCATTTCTAAACAGGTCCTTTTCCCGTATCCTAATAGCCTTTCTTTTCCACTACCCCTGGTGGGTGGTGGGTGGTGGGTGGAAGGGAGACTGAAGCATTTAAGAACCATCATTAAAAGTAGGTCTATGAAAATTCTAAACCTACACTCCAGCCCCAGTATTTTAAGAATTTTTAACTCGGTGTCCCTGTGCATGGTTATGTGCACATGTGTGCATGTATGTTGTTTCCCTGGCAACCAGAAGCTCTGAAGCCCCCTATAGCTGCAGTTACAGGCAGTTGTGAGCCACCTAATCCGGGTTCTGGGAATGGACCTCAGATCCTTTGCAAGAGAAGTGTGCTTTTAGACGTCGAGCCACCTCTCCAGCTCACAGGACAGTATTTTTGATCTATTAGTTGAATAGATTGGTGACAGTTTTTATTTTGCTGCTATGAATAAAGCTGCCACAAATATTCTTCTACCTGTTTCTTGTGAACATTAACATGAACCTTAGACACATTCTCTGCAGTAGGATTTCTGACCACTCTGTTCTTGCTGCCAGTATGGAGGAATGTCCATCCCTCTGCATTCTAATTGGCACTTGCCTTTTTCTTGTCTTCTTACCCACTTGAGTCAGTAGCCAATAGGCATCTCTCTGTGGTTTCTGTTTGCATTCCTCTGTGGACTGTGGGTGCTTAATCTCTTTTAATATACTGATTTTTCATCTATTTACCTTTTAAAATAGATTATCTGTTTAAACATTTCCTCATTTCTTAAAGATTTGTTTTATTTTTTTTAATTGCTTTTCTTTTATGTGCATTGTTTTGCTTGTGTACATATCTGTGTGAGGATGTAAGATCCCCTGGAAATGGAGTTACAGACAGTTATGAGCATCCACATGGGTGCTGGGAATCGAACCCAGGTCCTTTGGAAGAACAACTAGTACTCTTAACCACTAAGCCATCTCTCCAACCCCTCTTCTATTATTTTTATTTGTGTTATATGTTGGGTCTGTGTGTGGTGTTGTGACAGCAAGCACAGGTGTCTAAAGAGACTGTAGGTGTGGAATACCCCTAAGCTGGAGTTACAAATGCTTGTGAGACACCAAGCACGGGTGCAGGGACTCAAACTCGGGTCCTTTGTGAAACCTGTGTTTGCTCTTAATGCCCTGCTCATTTCTTAATTAAGTTGTTTGATTTCTAATAATTGCTATTCCTTTGTCAGACCTCATCCCAGTCTGGATTTCCCTCATTATTATCATAACTACATCTTCGAAAGAACACATGTTTTAAATTATAATGTTTCAATCTATAAACTTTATTTTTTAAAAAGTGATTTGTGCTTTCCATGTCTTACCTAAGGTTTTGTTGTTTTGTTGTTTTGCTTGTTTTGTTTTTTGCCTAACCAAGGGACACAAAGATTTTTGTTTTCTATACTTTCCTTTAGAAGTTTTGTAGTTGTAGACTTTAGGTTTAAGTTTGTGATCCTTTCAAGTTAAATTTTTGTTTTGTCTTTTTGTTGTTTTTGTTTTTGAGACAGGGTCTTACTGTGTAGCCCTGGCTATCCTGGAATTCACTCCGCTGAGCCATCTCTCCAGCCCCCCTCAAACTTATGGAGATCTGCCTGCCTCTGCCTTCTGCCTTCCACATGTTGGGACTAAAGTACACTGCCATGCCTGGCTCAAGTTAAACTTTGTGTAGTGTACATTGTTCAAGGTTCACTTCGGTGTTTGACACATGGCTATTTGATTGTTCTAGCATTGCTTATTAAACATAAAGACATTTACAATTTCTTTTTTTTTAATCTTCAATTTTAACGTTTTTCTATATTTTTCTTCAATTTTATCAGAAATATTTTCCATGTAAATCTTCAGTTTTATCAGACAATGTCTATAATTTTACTTTCTTTTTTTTTATTTTATTTTTTTAATTTACATTCCAAATCACTTCCCCTTTCCCGTTTCCTCCCTCCCCGAAAGTCCCATAAGCCCCCTTCCTTCCCTCTTTTCTCCATTCAACCCCCTCTCGTTACTCTGTCCTGGTGTTCCCCTACATCCAGTCTTTCCAGGACCAGGGGTCTCTCCTTCCATCTTTTTAGAAATCTATTGATATGCGGATTGTGTCTAGGGTATTCCGAGATTCTGGGTCAATATCCCCTTATCAGTGACTGCATACCATGTGTGTTCTTTTGTGATTGGGTTACCTCACTAAGGATGATATTTTCAAGTTCTGACCATTTGCCTAGGAATTTTGTGAATTCATTGTTTTTAATTGCACAGTAGTATTCCATTGTGTAGATATACCACATCTTCTGAATCCATTCCTCCGTTGAGGGACATCTGGGTTCTTTCCAGCTTCTGGCTATTATAAATAAGGCTGCTATGAACATAGTGGAGCATGTGTCCTTATTGCATGCAGGTAAAGTCTCTGGGTATATGCCCAGGAGTGGTATAGCCGGATCCTCCGGGAGTGTCATGCCCGGTTTTCTGAGGAACCGCCAGACTGCTTTCCAGAGTGGTTGTACCAGCCTGCAATTCCACCAGCAGTGGAGGAGTGTTCCTCTTTCTCCACATCCTCGCTAACAACTGCTGTCTCCTGTGTTTTTGATCTTAGCCATCCTGACTGGTGTGAGATGGAATCTCAGGGCTGTTTTGATTTGCATTTCCCTAATGACTAAGGATGATGAACATCTCCTTAGGTGCTTCTCAGCCATTAGATATTCTTCAGGTGAGAACTCTTTGTGTAGCTCTGTACCCCATTTTTTAATAGGGTTACTTGCCTCTCTGGAGTTTAACTTCTTGAGTTCTTTGTATATATTGGATATTAGCCCTCTGTCAGATGTAGGGTTGGTAAAGATCATTTCCCAGTTAGTTGGTTGCTGCTTTGTCTTTTTGACAGTGTCTTTTGCCTTGCAAAAACTTTGTAATTTAATGAGGTCCCATTTGTCTATTCTTGATCTTAGAGCATAAGCTATTGGAGTTCTGTTCAGGAAATTCTCCCCTGTGCCCATATGTTCAAGGTTCTTCCCTAGTTTCCCTTCTATTAGTTTCAGTGTGTCTGGTTTTATGTGGAGATCTTTGATCCACTTAGAATTGAGCTTAGTGCAAGGAGATAAGGATAGGTCAATTTGCATTCTTCTGCATGTTGACCTCCAGCTGAGCCAGCACCATTTGTTGAAAAGGCTATCTTTTTTCCACTGGATGGTTTTAGCTCCTTTGTCAAAGATCAAGTGACCATAGGAGTATGGAATCATTTCTGGGTCTTCAATTCTGTTCCATTGATCTACATGCCTGTCACTGTACCAATACCATGCAGTTTTTAACACTATTGCTCTGTAGTACAGCTTGAGGTCCGGGATACTGATTCCCCCCAGAGGTTCTTTTACTCTTGAGAATAGTTTTAGCTATTCTGGGTTTTCTGTTATTCCAGATGAATTTTTGAATTGCTCTTTCTAACTCTATGAAGAATTGAGTTGGGATTTTGATGGGGATTGCATTGAATCTGTGTATTACTTTTGGTAAGATGCTCATTTTTACTATATTAATCCTGCCAATCCATGAGCATGGCAGATTTTTCCATCTTCTGAGGTCTTCTTCAATTTCTTTCTTCAGAGACTTGAAGTTCTTGTCATACAGATCTTTCACTTGTTTGGTTAGAGTCATGCCAAGATACTTAATATGGTTTGTGGCTATCGTGAAGGGTATTATTTCTCTTACTTCTTTCTCAGCCTGCTTATCCTTTGAGTATAGGAAGGCTTCTGACTTGCTTGAGTTGATTTTATATCCGACCACTTTGCTGAAGTCGTTTATCAGCTGTAGGAGTTCTCTGGTGGAGTTCTTTGGGTCGCTTATGTATACTATCATATCGTCTGCAAATAGTGATAGTTTGACTTCTTCCTTTCCAATTTGTATCCCTTTGACCTCTTTTTGTTGTCTAATTGCTCTAGCTAGAACTTCAAGTACTATATTGAAAAGATATGGAGAGAGAGGGCAGCCTTGTCTAGTCCCTGATTTTAGTGGGATTGCTGACATTTACAATTTCTATTCCTTAGTAAGTCAGCAAAGAATGTGGACTGTTTCTGCTGGAGTTTGTGGGGATGAGTCTGCAGAGGGCTGCAGAAAGCTTTTACTTCACTGAAGTCATCTCGTGTGTGGCAGGGAGCAACATTCCTCATTGCTAAATGGTACCCACTGGAGAGGAAAGGGGAGTCCTACAGAAAGCTTTCCAGGGGCTCAGGGTTTGAATCATTAAAGATGCCACCAAGTTGAAGGCTCCTGAAGCTGGCACGAGATGCAAGGCTGCCATTCGGACTGAGCGTAAACTACTCTGGCATCCTTGCGATTTTCAGTCTCATTTAAGAGACCCAGGAACAAATCTTTGCAGCTCCTTCTGGGAAGATGCAAGTGAAAGCCTTCTGTGTGGCAGTAAGAGAGAACTTTGTGGGTCTAGGACACACATACTCATTCATAGACTTGCAGTTCTTCTCTGTAACTTGTATGATGATTGAAGGTTGGAGAAGTTGAGACAACTACTCAGGGTACACAGCAAGTTAGTAATCTAGGCTACCCAAACACAAAACCACGTTGGGCGCCAGTTGTGGGGAAAAAAAGGAGGGGGGTGGGAGTGTGGGTCCCCCATAGGAGAAATACTGACAGGCAAAGCCCGCATGGGGTGATAGGGGGACACTGGCAAGACCACGCACCTTACCTCAGTAGGAAGTGCTGGCGCCAGAGTACCTGTAGGGCACGAGACTGCCAGGCTAGCAGGGAAGGAGGTCTTTGCTCAGAAGGCAGTGCCATTCTGGGATGGACTTCCTGGGTACCTGTGGAAGAAGCTTGGTTGGCTAAGACATGGCTTGGCTGTGAGGAGGCTCGATCTTTCCCTGGTGGCTGGAAACTGCTCCATGCTTCTTTTTTTTTTTAATTTTTTTATTAGGTATATTCTTTATTTACATTTCAAATGATTTCCCTCTTACTGGTTCCCCCCTCCCCAAAAGTCCCATACGCTCTCTCTGCTCCATGCTTCTAAGCGACAGATTTTTATAAGAAGAGACAGTTCATAGTTTCAATGCTTTATTATTAGAAGAGTAGAAAGAGAAAAGGAGATAGAGAAGAAAAGAGAAAGAGAGATGAGGGAAGGCCATGACCACGTGGAAAGGGGGAAGAGACTGGAGAGAGAGGGGGAACAGAAAGAGACGAGGGGTGAGAGAGAAGAGAGAGGCAAGAGAGAGAAGAGAGAGAGAGAGAGAGGAGAGAGAGAGGAGAGAGAGAGAGAGAGAGAGAGAGAGAGAGAGAGAGAGAGAGAGAGACACGGTTAAAGCCTGGCTGTAGTCAGCTGACTGCAGAGGTGGAGTCCAGCCAGAACTAGGGGCCTGGGGCGTGGCCACAAGTGACTGATGGCCGCAGGAGGAGTCAGCAGTCTGGGAGCTTAGCTCACAGGTTCTGTCCCTTGTAGAAGTGTTCTATTGGGTCTCCGGAGTGGCCTTGCTCAGCCAAGCTACAGACTGTCTCACACCACGATCCCACATCTCCCCCTTTTACTTCTTTTTAAAAGGAGAGGGGTCATTGGAGTGGCTGTGTCATTTGTAGGGAAAATTTGGGGTGGGGTGGAGGTAACAGAAGAAAGCCAGAGTGGTAAAGAGGGTTGGGGGGAGGGGAAGACAAGGGATGATTGAATCAATGGGTAGTTCAATTTGAGGGTAATAACATCAGTTTTAAACAGCAATTATTTTTAAACAGCAATAAATTAATCTAGACATTATGTTTTTCTCACTATCATGTAATTCTCCCCCAAGTTCAACAGTCATTTGGCCTTGGCAAGAGAGCTCATCTACAGCTGGAAGATCCTAAGTCTGTAGAGCGTGTCTGTGCCTCTGGATCTCAGTGTGTGTCTTGGAAGTCTTCAGTCAGATGAGGTGTCTGGAGGAAGGCAGCTCTGTTGTCTCATGTAGGTCTCAGGAGGTGGCGCTGTCTCTGCTGGATCTGTGGCAGCGGGCAAGGTGTAGGGATAAACCTGTAGAGGAACAACAGAGGAACAGAACCCCAGCAGGGGATGTCTGCATAGGGTGGATGGCAATGCTGAGTCTGTAGTAGTCTTGGAAGGCATCTTTAAGTCTGCTTTGGGTGACTGAGGAAGAAAACATTATGTTAGGACTGTAAAAGAAAACCGGTTGTTATTTAGTGTATTAAACTATAGGATTTAGGATAGTATTTATATACAATTTGGGGGTGCTCCGGGGTTTGGCAGCAGGTACTTCTCATTGGCTTGGATTGAGAGCTTGGGGAAACCTTATTTACATGTGGGGAAAGCTTGGTGCTGCAACTATGTGACTGACAGCTACACGTCTCTCCTGCGGGGGAGGGGAGGCGGTTGTGGAGGCTGCAACTGTGGCAGGGGCTGGGGTCCAGGGGGCGGTGACCGAACTCCTCCCGTCCCATGCAGATGGAAGCTCCACCTACAAGGTTGTAGGTGGAAGCCACCCCCACCGGGTCTCCAGGGTTCAAAGTTGCTCTACCTGAAACCAGGCTGCCTGTGCACAGATCACCTCCCGACAGATACCCCAGCACGCTCTTCTCTTGTGCCTCCAGGATCAGATCAGTTCCAGTGGACTATGGATTGCTTTACAAACAGCACTTGAAGCTGTGCTGTGTTTGTGTCCCATCCCAATGCTCCCTTATTTTAGAGAGTCAACAGCTGTTACCTAGGCTTTTGCAATGTCCTCCCAGTTGGCTCACCCTCTCCCTAGTCTCCTTTAACTAAGATAATATCTGTACAGCTGCCACAATGACCTTTCCAGAATGCACTCGAAAAGGGACAGGTGTTTCATTAAGTTTTGGTAGTGCCTTAATCATTTGTTCTCTGTCAGTTCTCTGCCTCAGCCTTCCTAGTAACTGAAACTACAGGTGAGCACCATATTTGCCACAGCTTTTGGAGGGATAATGTCAAGTTTTGGAAACTTGATGATGTCAAGTTTCCAACTTCACAGTGGCTTCATGGTGTCTTCCAGACAAAGATCGGAGTGCTTGGCTTGACACCCCATCCCTGTGTTGCTTTGAACCTTGTGTCCCCTTGCCCTTTGATCTTTAGTTATAAAGAGCCCTTCCTATTTGGTTGGAGAGATGGCTCAGCAGTTAAGAGCCTTCCATGCTCTTCCAAAGACTTAGGTTCGGCTCCCAGCACTCACATTGCAGCTCATACTCTCACCAAACTCTGATGCCCTCTTCTGATCTCTGCAGGAATTGCATGCACATGCTATACATACATACAAACATACATACATACAAGCAGGCAAGATACTTAATACACAAAATAAAACAAACAGGAATGAGATCCCTTTACATGTCTGGCCTTTGTCCAGCAGACTGGCAGTTACATTATTATAGTGTGTGTACACACCTGCAGTTCTTGTCTTGTCTTGTTTTCCCAGACAAGGTTTCTCCATGTAGTATTGGCTGTGCTGGGACTCACTCTGTAGCCTAGACTGGCCTTGAACTCAGAGATCCACCTGCCTCTGCCTCCCAAGAGCTGGGATTTAAAGCATGCCCCCCAACACACACACACACACACACACACACACACACACACACACACACACACACACCCCTGCAGTTCCTACTAGACAGCGATACATTATGGGTGGGCACTGTGTGTTGCTTTTTGAAACATTTCACATAAGCCCTAGTGTCAATGTTATTCACTTGGTAAATAAATGTTAAATGCCTATCAGTGTGTGTCAGATTCTTTATATGTATTAAAACCCCTTGTCAGGATGCAGTTTAGTTGGCTGAGTACTTATCTAACGTGATGAAGTCCTAGGTTCCATCCTGAGCTTTGTGTAAACTAGGCACCTGTAATCCCAGCACCAGGAACTGGAGGCAGGAAAATCAGAAGTCCAAGGTCATCTGGGGCTATTCAGTAAGTTAGGGGTCAGCCTGAGCTACATAAGACCCTGTTCTTTCCCCCAAAAGCTGTGGTAAGGTAAATTGCAGTGCTTGTCTGTAGTTTCAGTTACTAGGAAGGCTAAGGCAGGGAATTGCCAGAGAACAATTAAGGCCCTACAAAAATCTGATAAAACGCCTTATTTTTATTCAGTACTGTATGGGGATCAAACCCAGAGCTTTGTGGCTGCTCAGAGGCTACTTATTCTACTGCTAAGCTACATGCTTAGGCCTCTGCTGTAGTATCTTATTTTAAAACAGAGTTGGAATTTAATAATCTTAATATAGATTTTTATGCACTAAGATGAAGAGAAAGAAAGGCACCTGGGAAGAAAGTAGGTATGGGCTTCCCAGAGGAGCGTCTCCCTTTAATAATTTATGTTAAGAATGCCACATTTTAGAAGATGCTGCTGACTGACCTCTTGAGAGTCATTTTGCAAAGTGCAAGTGCCTGTAAACAGGAACTAAGAGGCAACACCCAGGAAGCACAAAAAGGCTTCAAGCAGTGAAACGGTGAAGCTTGAGCTCATCTTCCACACTGCTTCCATGCTGTGGGAAAGCAAAGAGATTTTGTGATGACACAAAATCTACCCCAGGGCTGGGGAGATGGCTCTGTGCTTTGAAGCACTGACTGCTCTTTTCAGAGGACCTGGGTTTGATTCCCAACATTCCACAGGGTGCGTTACCACCATCTGCAAGTCTAACTCTGCCTCTGGCCTCTGTAGCACCAGATACACACACTGAAAAATAAATCTTCCCCAACTAGAAGTGGTGGTAACAGCTTTGAAACCAAAACTACCGAAGCCAAGGCTGGGTATTGGGAGTCCCAGGTCATCCTTGGCTGCAGAGCAAGCTAGAGGGAAATCTGAAGTAGGTCAAACCTTGTCTCACACAACGACAGCAGCAACAACCAACCAACCAACCAAACAAACAAACAAACGAAAGGAAGCAAGGGCTCAGAGCCACCAGGACCTTGAGCCTCAGAGGGATATGGTGCTCCACCCTCTGGGTACCAGAGAGCTATGTGCACATAACTCTCCCCCTCCCTGCCCCCACGCTATGTACACATATCATCTTTCCCTACTCACACATAGAAATGATTTAAAAAATAATAATAAGTCTTAAAAAAAATGAATAAGGTCTCATAGCAGAAGAACACCCAATGTTGTCGTCTGGCCTCTATATGCATATACATGCATTTATATTACACACACACACACACACACACACACACACACACACACACACACACACACCCCAAACAAAGATTTTTGCTGGGTTACCATATTTCCAACTTCCTTATGAAGTCTTATATGAACAGCAACCAGTGAGGCCAGCCCCTGCCCTTTCTCCCTTGTACCTTGTGTTCCAGATTGCTAGGAATATTCTGAGTTCCTGAGAGTACCATGGACACTGTCACATGTCCTAGCTTTTTCCCCTGCTGAGCCTACAGCCATCAAGGGATCTCTGCTGAACTTTGTGGTTTCACATTTATCTTCACTGTGCCTGTGCTTCTCTGTCTGAGTGTGTGTGCATATGCATGTGTGTACGTGTGTGTGTGTGTGTGTCTGTCTGTCTGTCTGTGCATATGAGTAGGTATGCATATGAGTGTGTGTGCCTTGGGGCTGAAGAAATGGCTCAGCGGTTAAGAGCACCAACTGCTCTTCCAGAGGTCTTGAGTTCAATTCCCAGCAACCACATGGTGGCTCACAATCATCTGTAATGGGATCTGATACCCTTTTCTGGCGTGTCTGAAGAGAGAAACAGCGTACTCACATGCATAAAATAAATAAATAAACCTTCAAAAAAATGAGTGTGTGTGATTGAGTGTATGTCTGCCTGTATGTGTGTATGCCTGTGTGTCAACCTGTGTGTGTCTGAGGGTACCTTCCCATGTGCATATGTATGTGTCTGAATGTATCTGTCTAGGTGTGTATGTGTGTGTATGTGCACACATCTGAGTGTCTGAGTTTTTACGTCTTTGATCTTGTTCAACTATCTTCCATAAGTGGAATCCTCTCAACTCTCCCAAGAATTAGGTAGGAGGATCTGAAGCTTGAAGCCATCTTGGGCTACATAGTGAGACTCTTTCATTAAACAAAAGAAAGAAGTAAGTAATTCCGATTTCCATTGTCCCTCCTTCTCATTTAGACTACATTGTCATGCTTGTATTTGTTTATTTCATGGTGGATCCCCCAAGTCCCAGGGTTATATTTTCTGCTTGCCCTCCCTCCTTCTCTCCCTTTCCCCTCTTCCTCCTAAGACACTCTGTTGTAACCCATGCAGACCTCCAACTCACAGTGATCCCCTGCCTCAGTCTCTTGAAGTGTGGGAATTACAGATGTGAGCCTCTACTCTGGTCACCAGGTTTTCTTTTTCTTGAAAGAATAGGTGAGCCCCACCCTGGCAGAATGCTTGGCACAGAACATACTTTATCAATATGTCATCCCTGAGGGCAGCAAGGCGAGAGTCATATTTTCTTATTCTAACTGCCTCCGCCCCCCAAACCCAAACCCATCTCCAGTCAGTGCCTTCCTGCCTCTCTTCCTTTCCCACAATGAGCTGAACTCATCCCTGCCACTTAACTTTCACCTACCATCCATTAAAGGGCTTGCCTCCCTACTTGAATACTCAATGTGATGCCGCTGATGGAAATGTCACCGTTCTATTGCTGGGCAAAATGTCATTGCTTTCATGCAAAAGCTTCTTCAAAACCCACAGCACCATGTCATCTGTTGACTAAGGCACAAAGTAAAGTGATTATTTTCTTTCTTCCCCTGTCCCCCTCTGACTTTCTTCCCCTTATTTGATTCTACCCATTTCCTGTACTCTTTGCCTGAAGGGCATTTCTAAGAGCAGGAATAGTGATTTAGTGTGTTTGCAAATGAATCCTCCATTTTTGGGGCTGCTGCTGGGGGAATGGCCAAGCCCCTCACAAGCTACCCAGAGCTGTGCTGGGGGCGGGGAAGGGGGCTGACACCCACTAAACATATTTTGATTGATTTTTCTCGAGCTGGTCATTTGGTCTTTGACAAACATTAGCTAACTGTCTACAGAGGAAGTTGAATTTGATTATTACTTCTCTGCTTCGATTGCAAAAAAAAAAAATCCAGTAAGCGCCATCACATGCCTGAGAGAGGCCTGCGACAAACAAAAGCTTCCTGAGAACAGGTTCCACTACCTTCAGCTCACCTTGAGCTGCAGCCAGGCTTAGGACTTTGGGAACATGCACACAGAAAGTGTGCTTGCCTGGTGGTATTTGCTCAGCTCCAGTCTTCCTGAAATGTGGGTCTGTTGGTGAGAACTGGGTCTTACAAAATCAACAGAGGGCTTCTGGCAGCTTCTCCTGGACACTGGGCTGCCAGGAGTACCTTTAGTACAGACCCACTGTCTTTTAAGTTAGCAGGTCCCAGCTTGAGAGTTCTGGCTTGGTCTCTCCAGCTTCAAGCCTGTGGTCAGATATGGTGTAGACCAAAGGGTCTCCCTTGACGGAAGAGGTTTATAGATCCATCCTGCTAAGGGGATCATTTGTTTGCTCTCGCTTCTCTATCCCACTATAGCGTCCGTGGTTGAACTCAGAAGTCTCATCAAGTGGACACATGAACTCTGAGAGCTGTGGGTGGCAACTGAGGCAAAGTGAAGGAGCAGGGAGATGAATATTACTGCAAATGTTAAACCACTCAGGTTTAAAATATTAGTCAATGATTACATATTTGCACATTTTAAGGGCTGGAGAGATGGCTCAGGGGTTAAAAGCACGGACTACTCTTCCAGAGCTCCTGAATTCAATTCCCAGCAATCACATGGTGGCTCACAACCATCTATAATGGGATCTGATTCCCTCTTCTGATGTGTCTGAAGACAGCTACAGGGTACTCATCATATGTATAAGATGAACACATATTTGCATATTTTTTATTTGCCTAGTAAAAATTCCAACACACACACAAAATGAGAGGAAAGAGAGAGAGAGAGAGAGAGAAGGAGGGAGGGGGAGGGATGGGAAGGGAGAGGGAGGGAGGGAGGGAGGGAGGGAGAGAGAGAGAGAGAGAGAGAGAGAGAGAGAGAGAGAGAGAGAGAGAGAGAGAGAGAGAGAGAGAGAGATTGATTTATTCCTAAACTTTTGAGTAAAATTCAGGGTATGTGTGACCCTTGACTTCAGCTGAGATCTCTGGTTTCTGGGCTGGGCTCAGAGCATGGCAATCATTCAAGGGGCCCAAGCTTTGCAGACCTTAGCCCTGAGAGGGGATCTGCCAGAGGCAGAAAGTTCAGGAGCTTCAGGGAGGTAGGTGGTAGCTCAGCAAGGTAATTCTCTCAGCCTTAGATGACAAAGGTTGCGTTTACACCTGGCCAGGAGGTTTAATCATCTACTATTTGCAAACACAGCAGGCTAACAACAGGCTGAGCAAAATCATAAAAAAAAAAAGTCACCAAGCAACAGCACCATGAGAGGAAGGGAAGAAGTCTTTGCTGGTGGCCTGGAGTGAGGGTGAGGGATCCTCTATGGTGCTATGATAGAGAAAGACCAGGTGGAGGGACCTTGAACAGACGAGGTCCTAAAGGGTCTTAGTTGAAGAGCTTTGGTGAGAGACTAAGCCAGTGTTCTGAAAGCAGGCCAGGAACCCCAGAGAAAATGGTCCTCTGTGGATGCAGATGCCTTTCTCAACATAGTTCAGAAGCAGGAGAGTGTCACCATACCTAGCCTCCCTGGGAACTTTGCAGAGGGAACTATACCATGTTACTGGTTCTTATATGCCAGGATTATCCTATCAATGATCTTTTTGTCACCTCATCAAGTATTACTACCTAGGAATGGGAATTCCTTCCCCTCTTGGGTTAGCTGTCTTGGGTTCAAATATCAGTCCCACCACTTCCTTGTGGCTTTAGACAAATAACATTGGTTCTCAGTGCCTTGTTTTCCCATCTATGAAGTATGGACAATAATAATGCTTGCCTCATGGGTGTAACTTCAGTTTGTATGTTGATGGTATCAGAACTCTATGCATGAGAGACAAATGGTTGAAAAGATCATGAGTAGAAGTGGCTATGTGTTAGTTTTTCATATATTGACTTGATCAAACTACAATAGACACGAAACTCCATCAAGGAATAGGACCTTTATGATAAAATTTTTATTACAGGAGTCCCAATCCTTTAGATAGTAATAAATATTGTCAGATGTCTATCATATATAAGATACCACAGTTAGTGCAGGGGATGCAGCAACATTGGATCCAGGCTCTCCTCCCTCCATAAATGTACATCTTAATAAGGACACAAGGCATTCATGCAATAGACAACCAATAACTCAAGATAACATCTGTCAAACGCCACTCAAGTCCTGCTGCAAGTGTACCCCAAGTTACCTCTTCTGCTCAGTTCACAAAGGCAGAAGCTATCTGGCTTGCCCTGAGCATATTTTCCTGATGGCAGCACTGTCTCTGAGACTTACTGAGACTTCTATAGCCTGGCAGTGTTTTCTGAAAAACAAGCTCTTTCAAGATGACCATAAACACTAGATATTCTTTTATTTATTTTTATTTTTTTATTTTTTACTTATACGAGTACACTGTAGCTGTCTTCAGACACACCAGAAGAGGGCATCAGATCCCATTACAGATGGCTGTGAACCACCATGTGGTTGCTGGGATTGAACTCAGGACCTCTGGAAGGGTAGTCAGTGCTCTTAACCACTGAGCCATCTCTCCAACTCTCTAATGTAGATATCCTTATCAGTCCCTCTTCATGATGGAAAAAGTGATAACTCTAGCCTTCCTTGCTCCACACTCTTGTTCTGTGGTCATAAGAGGAGAAACTAAATTTCAGGAATATGGAGGTAGTAAGTTCTAGGCATAGTGTGCTATGCTTGTGTTCCTGGTACCAGGAGGCAGAAGCAGGAAGATTGCCTTAAGTTCTCAATCAGCCTGAGCTACACAGTGAGACCTTGCCAAAACAAAACAAAACAAAACCCAAGGGAAAAAATGCTTACAAGATATGGAGATAGAAGCCTGTAATCCCAGCACTGGTGTGGTAGAGGCAGGAGGATAGTAGTTCCAGGTCAGTCTCACCTACATAGGGAGTTGGAGTTCATGGAACTCCAGGTGTGCATTACCACATGTGGTTTATTTGGTACTGGATGGTGAAGGTTCATTTTAAACAAACACTCTACTCACTGGGCTTCACCTCCAGCCCTTGCCCAGTCTCTTTCTACAGACATAGCATCTGTGTACTCTCTGACCTTACAATCATACCCTTTGGTTCCCTGGCAAGCTTTCTCTTGGGTTTGATTTGGACATGGTTTAGCATCTCGGTGAAACTAGGAATTCAGCCCTCACAAAGATGTAAGAAATCTTTTAATGGAATTTCAAGTGAGAAATATATGCCTTTAGAAAGAATGGCAAGTCAGAAGGTCCTGTCTGTGAGAGGTAAAAGTCACTTTAGGTCTGGTTATGTGAACATAAGAAATAGGAAATGTGGGGGTTGGAGAGATAGCTCAGTCTAAATAAAGTGTGTGGCACATTGGTGGGGGACCTGAGTTTGAACCTCAACATCCATGTAAAAGATGGATGTAGTTGCTGTGATCCCAACTCAAGGCAGACAGAGTCAAGTGAATCTCTGGGATTTGCTAACCTAGCACTGGGAAGACAGGCAAGAGGATCTATGTGAGTTCAAGGACAACCTGGTCTACATAGTGAGTTCTAGGACAGTCAAGACTACATAGTCAGACCCTATCTAAAACAAAAACAAAACTATTTCCAGGACCAGCAAGATGGGTCAGCAGGTAAGGCTCCTGCTACCAAGCCTGACAGCCTGAGTTCAATCCCAAGGACTCACATAGTGGAAAAAGAGAACCAACTCTCACAGGTTGTCCTCTGACCTCCACACCCTCTTGGGGAAGCAGGTGCATACAATAAAATAAATAAATGTAATAAAAAATTTTAGTTCCATAAATATTCAATGGGAAAGGGAATGGCACAAACCAGATTTGTCTTCTCAGCTCATCCAGACTTCTTTGGAAACTTCTCTTGACATAAACAAAAATGTAGTCAGACTGAGCTACAAAAAATGGGTAGATTTGTCCAAGAAAGCGGGCTGATTGAACTGGAACAGCAAGAAGGTCTTCTCACCAAGTGGCAGCTCTGGGCTAACAGCCTCTTACTGCCCCTGCTCTCCAGGAAGGAAAGGAAAGAGTGACTGTTATGGCTGTGAAGATTATGGTCTGGCTGGACTAGAGGCAGGGCAGGACTGATTGAAAGCTCAGAGCCAGGTGAGTAAAACACTCAGCAGCTCAAAATAAAATGTTAAAAAGAGGCCAGCCTAGTCTACCTACAGCCAGTCTCAACACACACACACACACACACACACACACACACACACACACACCCTTAAAAGGTTTGGAAGGGCTGAAGAGATAACTCGTTAGTTAACACCCTGGCTGCTCTTCCAGAGAACCTGGGTTGATTCCTAGACAAAACAATAGGGAATGGTAGTTTGATTCCTACACTCCTAGAACTCAGAATGCAGAGGCAGGAGGATCAGAAACTCAAAGCTGTCCTTGCCTACACAGGGAGTTTGAGGCAAGTCTGGCTTACATGAGACTGTATCTCAAAATAATAAATGATAGCTAGTTGCAAGAGCGGGGAGGGGGCAAGGTTACAGTTTAGTGGTAGAGCTTTGCCTAGCATGTGGAGCCCTAGGCTCATCCAGTACCTGGACTGGGTGGGCTAGCACAAACCTCTAGGGTCCTAAATGTGAGAAGAGCAGGCAATATGCAGAGTTCATGGGTGCTGCTTCGTGCTGAGAACTGGTTTTACAGGGTTGGAAAGGTTGCTCAGGGGTCAGAGCACTGGCTTCTCTTCCATAGGTCCTGAGTTCCATTTTCCAGACCTACAAGGTCTAGAAACTCCAGACTGTTAACTCCAGTTCCAGGGCTTCTGACCCAATGACACAGACATGTGTACTGGAAAAACACCAATGGACATAAAATTAAAAATAAATTATATTTATTTTAAAAAAGAAGAACTGGCTTTATCCTGCAGAATTGTCTATGGACCAGAAGAACTGGTGGAAAACTTCAACTCCCAAATTATGCCACTTCTCACAGACTCCTGCTTTCTTTCTGATCATTATGACTCAACTGGCATTTTATTAAAGTTTAACAAGGGGAGAGGAACAACTGAATTGCTAAGATGGTTCAGTAGGTACAGGTACCTGCTGCTAAGTCTGATGAGCTCAATTCACTCCATCAAATCATCCTTTGACCCCCCCCACATGCATACTTTAGTGTGTGCACTCAAATGTACACACACACACACACACACACACACACACACACAAATAAATTCATTTAAAGAGTAAAATGGAAAGATTGGAATATATTGTAGTTAGCCAGTAAACAGTACCCCTTCATGGTCAGCTCCTGCCTCCAGATTCCTGTCTAAGTTCTTGTCCTGATTTCCTTCAATGATAAACATCAATGTGGATGTGGAAGCAGGATAAACCCTTTCCTCCACAACTTGCTTTTTGATCCCGGTGTTTTGTCACAGCAATAGAAACCCTAACTAAGGTAAATTGGTACCTCTATAGTATGATATTGTTGTGACAGACATGCCCATGTTTTGGGGAGGATTGTGAAAGGACTTTGGAACTCTGGGCTAGGAGAGTCATGGAGAGTTGAAAGCTCAGTGGAATGTTCTTTAGGAGTTTGGAAGATTACGAATGTTAAGAACAATGCATGTCTTAGTCAGGGTTTCTATTCCTGCACAAACATCATGACCAAGAAGCAGGTTGGGGAGGAAAGAGTTTATTCTGCTTACACTTCCACATTGCTGTTCATCACCAAAGGAAGTCAGAACTGGAACTCAAGCAGGTCAGGAAGCAGGAGCTGATGCAGAGGCCATGGAGGGATGTTTCCTACTGGCTTGCTTCCCCTGGCTTGCTCAGTTTGATTTTTTTATAGAACTCAAGACTACCAGCCCAGGGATGGCACCACCCACAAGGTGCTAGGCCCTCCCTACCTTGATCACCAATTGAGAAAATGCCCCACAGCTGGATCTTATGGAGGCACTTCCCCAACTGAAGCTCTTTTCTCTGTGATAACTCCAGCCTGTGTCAAGTTGACACACAAAACCAGCCAGTACAGCACAGAATACAGAAGTCTGGATTGTGATATTTCAGAGGGAAATTTAAAGACTCTATTGGAGGCATTTGCTATTTTGAATTAAGATTCTGTCATTCTGGTCAGCTGGGGCTGAGTCTGTGACAGTAAACAAGAGACCAGCACCACCAAAGTGAAATGTTTGTGTTACTGGGACAATTGTTGCTGGTTAGCTGGAGCTAAGCTAAATTAGCACTGATTAAGAAGGGACCAGCATCACTGAGGTGAAATCTGGAAAGGGTTTCCTGAAGCCCTATTATAGAGATGGCCAAGGTTGTACCTCATGTTGGTAGCTGGACTTGGTAAGAGTCACTCTGGTGCTACTGGTTTTGAAGGCATGAAGAGCAACTGAGACTTGGCACTGTGAGAGGCCAGCATAGGTCATTGGTGAAGGTGCAGCCTCAGTGACAGTTGAAGGTCCAGACTGAAGGGATCGTGAAGAGAAGTTGAGTCTATGCACCATGTAGAGAGCCTACTTATGGATGGAAGACATTCTAGCCCTTTGTTCAGATGAGTGCATTGATGACTAAGTAAGAATTTGCTGATGTCCCTGGGGACAGGAACACCCGTAAGTGCCTGCGTCACATCTCTAGGTAGCACTCAGAGAGTGGTAACAGTCTCTTCCCAAAGTCAGGGTCTCATTCAACCTTCAGACCACTCGCTTTGTCCTGCATGAGGCTAGGGCTGGAGAGAGAGGATGAATAATGTGTCTAAGGAAGGAAAAACATCGAGGTAAGTTTAAGACCGCATTGCAACTTTAGTGCTCATTAGTCTTGCCAACACTGAAGGCAGATAGTGGGGCCACTGTGTGTAGTGTTCTCTCTCACTGGTGTTTTTATTAGTACTAGTATCAGTATCAGCATCAGTATCAGTATCAGTATTAGTATAGTATTATTAACATGATTCTTTTAGTATACATGTTTCGTCTTTATTTTGGAAAATACACCAGCATGTTTTTTAAAGACAAAAAACTTAAGTTATGAAAACCCTTACTTTTTTTTCCCTAATTCTTTGAGGCATTCATACAATGTATTTTGATCATATTCACCTCTACACATCCCCAACTGTGCCCATATCCATCCCCACTTACCCCATTCACCCTCAACCTCTCAGTGTCTTACTGACAGCAATGAGTGTGGTTGCTGCTGCGTGTCCCTACATTCCTGGGTGTGGGATCACACTCTGGAGTGAGGTCCACCCATCCCTAAGATTTTTGTGAAAAATCTCTTTGTAACTATTAGAGAATCTCTGCCCAGTTATTCCAAAGCCTCAAGAATGTGAAATCTGAACTAGGTAATGTGGCTTCCACCTATAATCCCTGCCCTTGCAAGGCAGAAGGAAGATTACTCTAGATTTGAGACCTCCCTGGGCTACAAAGTAAGTGCCAGGCCAGCCTAGGCTACAGTGTGAACTCTGACTCAAATAACCAAACATTCAACAACCAACCAACCGAACAATGGAAATTGTGGGTGGTATAGAACCCAGAAAAGGAACCAGACTCCTTAGAAAATGTTTTGGGATTTCCCTCAGAACTCCATGCGTTTTCCAGATAGATCCAGGAGCAGCTTTGATTATGCAAAGTCAGCCTTCTTGTTTTTGCTGTCCTCTATCAAGATTCAAATCCACTGTGCCACTCACTGCTGTGGTTCTAGAGACAGAGACAGGTGCCTAACTGGCTGGCTCCTGAAATGTTTAGAAGAGGATATCAGAGAGGCCCAGCACAGAGCAGAGGCTGCCCTTTGCAAAGGACCCAGGGAGCTCTCAGCATTTTAAGGAAAACAGGAGGAGAGGGAAGTTGTAGTAGGAATTGCAGGACAGACTGTAGATTATCTGTTGGCCCCGTGGCTCTCTGTGAGGGCAAGCCTGTGAGAGTGACTGATAGCAGGAGATAAAGGCTTGAATTTTCATCAGCCTTTCAACAAACTGGAGAGAGAGAGAGAGAGAGAGAGAGAGAGAGAGAGAGAGAGAGCTCACCCCCACGCCCCAGGTTCTTACGATGGAGCTCAGGCTGATATTGAACTTAGATCTCCCTACTTCCATCTCCCAGCAGCTGGGATTTCAAGTATACAATGGCATTAGACATTTCTCTGATGAATCCTTCCTTCTAATGGATCTTGTAATTTTCTTAAGACAGTGTCTTACATTGCCTGGGCATGCCTCAGGCTTGCTGTGTAGCCAAAGACCTTGAACTTCTGATCCTCCTGCCCCCTGCTCTAGAGTGCTAGGATTGTAGGTGTGCAAAACTATGCTGAGTTTCTTTGGTGTTAGGGACCACAGCCATAGCTTCAGGTCTGTGAGGCCAGCACTGTACCACCTAAGCTTCGTCTAGCCCCTCTTCTAATTTCCTAACACATTTTTTTCATCTATTTCCTATTTTTTATTTCCCTCTTGATTCAGTTGTGAAGCACCCTTCCTCCTACTCATGTCTCTCTTGCTGCTCTCTCTGCTCAGGGGTTGTAGTTCACACAACTTGAGGCCAACTCAGAGTGTGGCCAGAAACACACATCATTCTCAGCATTACATTCCCTTGTAAGATGGTGTGCATAGAGACCCTTGAAGCTCACCACAGGACATGTGCACAACTTGTGAATTTTCTTCTGAATTCTGAACTCACCATTTAATACCTGATCATGAACAAGAGAAGCTACATAAGCTTACTCTTAGGAATGCTGGTGCGATGGTTTGTATATGCTCGGCCTAGGCAGTAGCATCATTAGAAGGTGTGGTCTTGTTGGAGAAAGTGTGTCGTGCGAATGGGTTTGGAGATCTTCCTCCTAGATACCTGAGCATGCCCCGTCTGTTCCTGGCTTCCCTTGGATAAAGATGTAGAACCCTCAGCTCCCACCATGCCTGCCTGGATGCTGCCTTGCTTCTGCCTTGATGACAATGGACTGAACCTCTGAACCTGTAAGCCAGCCCCAATTAAATGTTGTCTTTTATAAAAGTTGCATTGGTCATGGCATCTGTTCACAGCAGTAAAACCTTAAATAAGACAGCTGGCAAAGAGCCAACAAGTTAAGGGTGTAATGGAGAGATGGTTCTGTAGAGAGGAGTGAGCCTCTATCTACCCTTCCAGGGACTGAGTTGGTGTGACTTCTTTCTGCCGTCTGGTTGCAATAGGACTTCTTAGACTTTCTAAGTTAGAATTTTGTGTGGCTTGAATCTGAAATGACCCCCACAGTCTTGTGTTTTGGATCTTTGGTCCATGGCTGGTAGCACTATTTTGAGGGGTTCTGGAAACTTTAGGAAGTAAGGTATAGCTGGAGGAAGTCGGTTACTGGAGCAAGTTCCTTGGGATGTGTCTTCCCTGGCCACTTCCTGTCACCATTTCTAGTCTGTGAACAGCTGTTCTCTACACATGTCCCTGATAGATGAAGTTCTGCCCAAATACATGCAGCCAAGCAGTCATGGACCCAACTTGGAAACCACATGATCTAAAGTCAGTAATTTCTCCCTTAGCTCTCTGGTCGCAACTTTGCAAAAGTAATGAATATAAAAAATGAGGCTTCCTTTCATGTCATTTTATTTTATGACAAGTTCATAAAGTGTATGTACATATACATAAAATGGACATATGTACACTGTCTTAGTTAGAGTTACTTTTGCTGTCATAAAACACTATGACCGCTGGGCGGTGGTGGCGCACGCCTTTAATCCTAACACTTGGGAGGCAGAGGCAGGCGGATTTCTGAGTTTGAGGCCAGCCTGGTCTACAGAGAGAGTTCCAGGACAGCCAGGGCTACACAGAGAAACCCTGTCTCGAAAAAACAAACAAACAAACAAAAAAACCCACCATGACCAAAGGTAGGATGGGGAGGAAAGGGCTTATTCAGCTTATATTTCCACAGCACTGTTCATCACTGAGGGAAGTCAGGACAGGAACTCCAACAGGACAGGAACCTGGAGGCAGGAGCTGATGCAGAGGCCATGGAGAGGAGCTGCTCTGTTTTGTTATAGAACCCAGAACTACCAGTTAAGCGACAGCAACACCCAGCATGGGCTGGGCCTCCTCCATCAACCACTAATTAAGAAAATGCCCTATGTATCTTATGGAGGCATTTTCTCAAGGCTCCCTCCTTACAGGTAACCCTAGCTGTGTCAAGTTGACATGAGACTAGCTATCACATATACTAAGTAGCCCCAGTTGGTTTCAAATTCACAATCCTCTTGGCTCTGCCTGCCAAAAATTGGAAATAATTTTTCAAATATGTCTCAGCTGTGGGAACTGGGGACTCACCAGGTTAGGGATCTGAAAATCTGGAGAAAAGAAAGCCAGAGTTACTAGTTGTTCCAACTCCTTTCCATACTCTACCTTTAGCCCCTCTGCCACACACTCTGTCTGCCCTCTGTCTGCTCCTGTAATAGTATTACAGGGAAAGGTGGAAGTCTTAGCACTATGGTTCAGTTCTCTGGAATGAGACTAGGCTTGAGTTTCACCAAAATCCCCTCTGCAAGGCTCAGTTACCGCAAATGAAAATAGTTACAATGGAGCCCCTTGTTAAACTGGTGCTCCAAGGCTAGTGCTTGGCAATGTGTCTGATACTGAGGGTTCACACTGCCATTGTCTTTCTCCACCCCTGAGAAACCCCAAGCTCAAAGGCAGCTAATGGAACGCTCCATATGTACACAGGTGTCCCTCTTCTGCGGAAGGCCAAAACATTCAACCAAAAACTATACAATGAGAGCCATGCTACTGGACCTGAGCCTTCCTCATTCTACCCACACTGAATATGGCCAGGAACTGCCTTGAACAGTTCGCCTGAACTTATGTGTTTTCCTAGTATGGTAGAAATGTCTCCATCATATCAGTTTCTGCTATGTAAATGAATCAACCCAGAATAATAGCTGTTTTTATTTACCCATGACTCTGCAGGTCAGTGATTTGCTTTGGTCCATCTGGATAGCTTGGCTGCTCTTGCCTGGATCAACTGGTAGGGAATAAGGGGTCTCAGATGGCTTTACTAGTGAGTCTGGCAGTTGATACTGTGGCTTGGGCCAGCTACTGACTTCATAGGGTACTTCATTCTCATAGAGGCCAGCCTGGGCTTCTTATGTGTGGCAGGGGTCCAAGGAGATTAGAGCAAAAGCTAAGTCTTGAAGCCTGAGCTTAATGCTGCAAAAGGTCTCTTCTGTGACATCTACTGAAACCTGGTCTGATTCACAGTCTGGGTAAAGAGGCTCCAGTTCCGATGGGGAGGCAGCAAAGGTGTCCTAGGAAGGCATGCATTCAGGCCCGGGAGAAGTTATTGGTTCTAGCTTGGCAAGTCAACCATGCACGTTCACCTGTAACCACGATAAACCACTTCACTCCTTCAAGACAAACACGAATCTCTAAACACTCATCTAATTAGGGCATTAAGCTTAAAGTCTAGGATTGGGTCACCTATCCCAATTAGTTCCAGATATGGATGTGGCCTCTCTCTTATACCAGACTTAATATGTCTGTGTACTGATCTTCTGCCAATTAAATCTCAACTCTTAAAGGAAAGGGGTGGGTGACTTACTCTTCCCTCTTACAGGAGTCTGTACCATTTTGCCCCCAAACACAGAATAGTGAAAAAGGACCAAAAGCAATGACTAGAAATTTCTATTCAGAAAAAGGAAGGTCTGTAGATTCTCAATGCTCATTGGTTCATGACAATTCTGAAACCCATCTGGTCACATGCTTTCCAGGTGTCTCTTCTCTAAGGGGAATGCTGCAGATTGGATTAATGTTTCTCAAGAGTCCCATTAAAGGATTGCTCCTGGCTTGGGAGATGGGAACCTTTAGAAAGGGAGGGCAACAGAGATGGCTTAGCAGTTAGGGTGCTTGCCATGCTTGCAGAGGACCCACATGCTCGCAGAGGCTTACAACAAAGGGTAACTCCAGATTCGGGGACCCAGCATTGTCTTCTGGCCTCTACAGGCACTTGTACACATGTTTGCAGACTCACACACACACACACACACACACACACACACACACACACACACACAGAGAGAGAGAGAGAGAGAGAGAGAGAGAGAGAGAGAGAGAGAGAGAGATACACACATGAAAACAAATCTTGAGAAAGTGGGGCAACCTAGGAGGAAGAAGTTGGGTCATTGGAGGTGTGCCCTTGGAGGGAGTCCTGGTACCGGGCCCCTCCTCTGCTTTTTCTCAGCACTTCCCTGACCCTTGCTTCCTAGTCACCATGAGATAGTAGCTATATTTCACTACTCAATTCTCTCATCCTTTCCGTGTTGCCACCAGTCCAAAATGACACCACCAAGGACCATGACCAGGGATTGTACCATCTGAAGCTATTCAACTACTATCTTCCACATAGACTGATTTTTCTCAGGCAGTTGTCACAGTGGTGGATGCTGACTAACAAAGTCAACCAGTTTCATTTCATTAGGGACTGTTCTTGCCTTAGGAATTGGTTCCATTGTCCATGGCCTATCTCTTCATTCTACCTTCTTGGTTCTCTGCTCAACCCTCAGAAATGTTATGTCCTTTTCTCTGAGAGTTGCCAGACTTCAGATGAATAGCTTTCTCTTTGCCCATTGCACTTTAAACTAACTGTGTTCCTTTCAGTCTAATCCATTACAGTCCAACCCCCTTAAAAGCTGTGTGGAGGCTGCTATGCTGGCCCACACCTGGATTCCCAGATCTTGGGAAGTAGATAAGGCATTCAAGGTCATTCTCCAGTATATATGAATTCAAGGCCAGCCTGGAATTTAGTGTATTAGATAATGCAATAAGTCAAATAAGGCTGATGATGATGATGATCAAATCAGTCAAACAATGTGTGGTTTTAGGTCTGGGGGAGGGAAGCACCCCACTTCTGGTACAGATTACTGTATAAAGATTATTACTATTCAGTGAGCCCTCCCCAAATGTGTCACTTTCTAATTCTTTTTGGGCCACTTGTGTAAATGCAGTCTGGCGGCAGTCAGGAGTGGCCTGGCTGGGTTGGCTTCAGGCACATGTCTGCATCAATGTAGGCCACTATTGAGCATATTTGTTTGCCTGCTCAAAGAGGCTAGCCTGGGCTTCATTCAAGCTCTGAAAGACATCTTAAGATCAAGGCTCAGAAATTATCCAATTTCTGATACATTCTCTAGGTTGAAGTAAATCTCAAACCTGGCCCAGATTTAAAGGGTCAGAAAATAAACTTCATACCTAAATGGGAGATGTGGCAAAGTTACCCTTTGAATGCTATAAGAACAAGAATAGGAAGCATTAGCTTGGCCATTTTTGTGAACAATCTATCACAACCATAGTCTTGTACATATGTTCAAAGCCCCACATTCTTCCACACTTCTCTCTGTTACAGAGGATATTATTCATTCTTATATGTTTCTAAAGGTGGTTTTTGGGGGAAGGGGTATAGGTGTTGGGTGCTTTACGTAGGCTAAGCTCATGACCTAGCACTGAGCTATGTCCAACTTCTCCAACCTTTTTTATTGTGGCAAAACACTCACAATATAACACTTCCCATAACTCCTCCTATTTGCAGGGTCCTCCTTTTTCAGTAACTCCTGGTATGCACAGGCTAGAAGTATATGGACCTAACTCACAGCCAATCCATTCTCCCCATTCCACACCTTTTTGATGAAAAGTCAATAAAAAGGTAAGGCCTTAGCTACGGTAAATTCTTGGGTACATATTTCTGTCTGTTTTCTATGTGATTCTAGACACACAAGTAACTGTTTAACCTCCCAGGGATTATATTTTACTGTCTTGATGCCTTAGTCATTTCTAGCATCCTGGGAACAAAGTTGGGAGTAGGTAGGAGGTATTATCCCTGCCATACTGCAGAGGCTGGGGCTTAGAGAGAAAGGCAGCCACTCCTGGTTCCCACTGTCCCCACACAACTCAGAATGTGAATAAGTATACTTAAAAAAAATGCTTTGTGGGGAGAGAGGTGACTTCAATATTTCAAGGATATCATAATTTCAAAAAAAAACTGAATCGTATCATGACATGACAATTTAAAATTAAATATTTATGAGAAAATTATCTTTGTGTGTGTGAAGGAATTTGTATATGATGTGTGTATATGCCACAGAGCACTTTGGAGGTTAGAGGACAGCCTCTGGTGTGGGTCCTCCCTACTCTCCTTGTTTAAGACAGTCTCCCGTTGCCTGCCAGTGCACACAATAGCCTAGCTGGCACAGGAGGTTTTGGGAGCCCTCTGGTCTCTGCCTCTCATCTTGAGGCAGGAGTGCTGGGATTACTAATCACATGACTCCCGGCTTCCCATGGACTCTGGGAATTCTGACTCAGGTCCTCCTTGTATCACAGTCAGCTCTTTGCCTGCTAATCCAGTTCCCCATCTCCAGGAAGGCGATCTTCTGCCATTGGGGCAAGGGTGTAACTCAGTCAATAAAGTAATGGATTCGATCCTCAGCACCAGAAGGAAAAAATGCTGAAGATTAAGTGATTCTAAATCTAACAGATGACCAGAAATAAACTAGCAAGTTTAGACTATTGTGAGAGAACAGTGCACTAAACATATCAAACTCAAACAAACAAATGAATACAAAGACACAGATATGTGTGTGCACACACATGCTCACACACACATGCTTACTTGTGCATACAATGCTTATACACACATGCACATACACACGCACACTCTTATACATACACACACTCTTACATGTGCATATACACATGCTTACATGTGCATGCACACACTTACACACATGTTCATGCACACACATGCTTTACATACACATGCACACAATATGCTTACACACACAAACACACTTACATGTGCACATACATGCTTACACACATGCACATGAGCACACACATATGCACACACTCAGACTTTTTCCTGGAACAGCCTTAGCTGTGCTATTCTTCATCATGCTTACATGTGCACACACATGCTTACACACACATGCACACTCATGCTTACACACACACACACACACACACACACACACACACACACACACACACGCACAGGTTTTTTTCCTGGAACAGCCTTAGCTGTGCTGTTCTTCATCATGCTTACATGTGCACACACATGCTTACACACACATGCACACTCATGCTTGACACACACACACACACACACACACACACACACACACACACAGACTTTTTTCTGGAACAGCCTTAGCTGTGCTGTTCTACATCTTCCCTGTCCTTTTCCACTGGTTTTTGTTTGCTTTTTTTTTGTGTTTTTAACCTGAATTTCTGTTTTTTTCCTGTAGAAACATCCAAGTGGGAGTACTGATTAGTGTTCCCTCAGCATTGACTCTCACCAATACTTTATCTCACTCAGTTCACCTCCCTGTTATGTTTTTTTTAAAAAACATTGTTCATGTTCGCAAACCTGCCCACATATGAAGGTTAAAGGACAGCTGTCAGGAGTCTCAATTTCTACCATGTGTGTTCTGAGGAATGGAACTGAGGTTGTCAGGCTTCATGGCAAGCACCCTACTCTCTCCTCTTATATACATTAAGAGCCAACTGGTTAACTAGATATGGCAGCTCCCCTACCCCCTGCCCCCCCGGCCCCGGGAATCCCAGCACTTGGGAGGTGAAGGAAGGAGGATCAGAAGTTCAAAGCTGTACAAAACCTGCCTCAAACAACCAAACAGAACCCACTGCATACAAGACAGTAGTGGATTCTTAGCACTCTACTCCAGAGGCTGAGGCAGAAGGATAGAAAGTTCAGTGTGAAGCTAGGCATAGGGCTTGGTAGGAGAATCTTTTATCTCTGTTTCTGGGGATTAGAATGGGGGATGTGTAATTATTATACAATTATAAAATACTATTGATAATATGTACCATTTTGGAACATATTTTGGGACCATTCAGAACATGTTTGAGGAAGGAACTTCTGTTACTCTTTCCCCCTCCCCAACATGCCTCCTCTCACCCTCACTTTCCCATGGGAGATGGTGTCCTTCAGTAGTTAGGCACAGGGGCTTTGGAGGGAGGCAGATGTGTCATGTCAAACCCTGATCTTTGCACAGATCTGGCATTTTCATCAGGAAGAAGACTGAATGTGGGGCTGGTGGGGTTTTAGGACAGACAGACAAGAGAAGCAGCACACTACACAGGTAGACCAATCACAATCATTACTTCATTAGTCAATATCCGTACTGATATTGGGCTCAGCCCACGCTGTGCTATCGAGACAGGGTCTCAGAGGAAGTGTATCTTCGTCCAGCTCTTCTTTCAGGGTTCTAGAACACTTTATGTCATTCAGAGAGAAATAAGTGTTGAGAATGTAAAGGTGATTGACAGGAGACTTTCTGGACTTTTTTTTTTTTTTTGAGAACCAAAGAAGTAAGAAGAAACTCTAGCTTAAACATTTGAGAAAATCCATTTTGGGCTTTCTATATTCAAAATTTTTGCTAGACATGGTGGATCACATCTGTAACTCTAGCACCTGGAGGGCTGAAACTGGAGGACTGTTTTAAGTTTGAGGTCAACTAGGCATGTCATTTGCAGGAAATTATATCTAGAGATCAAATAATGATGCGTTTCTCTCATATGGAGAATCAAGTATATATATATGTATGTATATATATGTACATATATGTATGTATATATGTACATATATGTATGTATATATATGTACATATATATACATATATGTATATATGCACATATATATACATATATACATCAAGTATATATCAAGTATATATATGTATATATGTACATATATGTATATATATGTTTATATATGTATATATGTATTATATATGTATATATAATACATATATAAACAAACAGGAGATAGATGCATATATATATACACACACGTGTGTGTGTGAAAGTAAAGGGGAGGTGTATTAGTTAGGGTTCTCTAGAGTCACAGAACTTATGGGTAGTCTCTATATAGTAAGGGGATTTGTTGATGACTTACAGTCTGTAGTCCAACTCCCAACAATGGTTGGCAGCAGCTGTGAAGGGAAGTCCAAGGATCTAGCAGTTTCTCAGTCCCACAAGGCAAGCAGGCAAAGAAGAGAGAATGAATCTTCCTTCTTCCAATGTCCTTATGTAGGTTTCCAGCAGAAGATGTGGTCCAGATTGAAGGCGTGTGCCACCACGCCTGGATCTGGGACTTGCTTTGTCTCAGATGACCTAGAACTCAGAGAGCTCTCTGTCTTAATCTTCTGGGATTCATAGCCACTATGCCTCAAGATCTCTAAGCCAAGATCCAGGTCAGAGTTCATTCCAGATATAGTCAAGTTGACAACCAGGAAGAGCCACTACAAATGGTGACATGACTCAGCAGTTACTGGCTACTCTTCCAGAGGACCTGCGTTTGATTCCCAGCACCCATATGGCAGCTCACAACTGTCTATAGCTTCAGTTCCAGGGGATCCAGCACACTCAACACAGACAGGCAATATGCCAATGCACATAAAATAAAAATAAATAATTTTAAAAAAATCTTAAAAGAAAGTAAAGAAATTAAAAACCATATAAACACATATGGCATGAGAATAGGACTGCTTGAGAAGAGGGTGGAGCAGGAGAGGGATGGAGCAGGAGGGGGAGGGAGGAGGAAGAAGGAAGGAGAGAGAGTAGGAGGGAGAGGGAGGAGGGAGAAAGGAAAAGAGGGAGGGAGGAGGGAGAGGAAGGAGGGAGAAAGGAAGAGAGGGAGGGAGGAGGGAGAAGGGAAGAGAGGGAGGGAGAGGGAGGAGGGGGAAGGAGGAGGAGGGAGAGGGAGGAAGAGGAAGAGGGGTAAGGAGGGAGAGGGAGCAGGAGGGGGAGGGAGGAGGTTACCAGACTTGAACAAACTTTAAATTTTTACTTTTGTTAAATTAATTTTTATGTGTTTGTATGAATATGTATGGGCATATGTGAGTCATGGAGTAAGCATAGAGGTCCCAGGACAATTTTAGAGAAGGCCTTTCAGGACCATGTGAAGCTGAAACCTAGGGTCTTCTGAAAGAACAGTATGTTCTCTTAACCACTAAGCCATCTTTCTAGCCTGTGATGCAGTTCCCTCCCTCCCTTCCTCCATCCCCCCTCCCTCCCTCCCTCCCTCCTTTCCTCCCTCCCTCCCTTCCTCCCTTTTTCCCTCCCTCTTTCCTTCTTCTTTCTCTGTCTTTCTCTTTATTTCTAGTTTTTAATTTTTATTTTATGCATATGAGTGATTTGTCTGCATGTGTTTGTGTCTTGTGCCCGTGGGGGCCAGAAAAGGGCATGTGATCGCCTAGAACTGAGGTTACAGGTAGCTGTGAGCTGTTGCCTGTGAGCTGGAAATCAAACCTGGGTCCTCTGGGGAAGCAGCAAATAATTTTAACCACGGAGCCACCTCTTAAGACCCCCCCCCATACAGTTTCCTAAAATAAGAATATTTTGAATCAATCTGTAATTTGAGTCTATGATGTAAAATCAACTATAATTCTTTCTCTGGTAACTGGTTTGTGTGCAGCTGATAATTTTCAAATCACTCTCATTACTATTGGTTTACATTTTGGGTTTTGGTGTGGAGGGATCAAGCTGTGCGTGCCTTGTACAGGATGTGCATGTACTCTGTCACCAAGCTATCTCTCCAGCCCCTGTAATTTTTAAACCAAGTCTGTCCCAAATCCACTAAAACCAACAACAGACAAACTTGTTCTTCTGACTCTCCCACCTCCACCTGCCTGGGGTTACGATTACAGCTGTGCAACACTAGACCCGGTCTCTGCAGCACTAGGATGGACCCAGGCCGTGTGCGCTAGGATGGCGGTCTACCAATATCCCCAGGCTGGGATGTAAAGATCATACCATTTCCTATGGGTACCCAAGCATCTGCTAATCTCAGTGCAAGCTGCAGCAAGATCCTGGCAGAAATCCACCCCAGATGCTGAGGGATGCTACAGGCTCTATGTTAGCAGGACATCATTAGACAACTGTTGGAAGTCTACATTATGTCATGCCTGTTTTAGTGTTTAAACACACTGAAGGGCCACACAAGTGTCTGGGTCATTTTATGTTTTTATTCTTTTGTTTGTATTTGTATTGTGTGAATGGTTCGCCTGCATGCATGTATGTGCACCAAAAGTGTATCTGGTGCCCTTGGAGGACAGAAGAGGGCATCAGATCCCTTGCAACTGGAGTTACAAGTGGTTATGGGCCTCAATGTGGGACCTGAGAATTGAACCTGGGTTCTCTGCAAGAGCAAGAAAAACTTTTAACTTCTAAGCTTCTCTCTCCAGCCCCTCTTTTATATTTTAATTAACCTTTTCTGTATGTGTGTGTCTACTTTTATCCAAGGCACACACATGGAGGTACAAGGACAGCCTCTGGGAGTCAGCTGTCTCCTTCCCCATGTGGGTCCCAGGGATCAAACTCAGGCTTGGTGGCTAATGCCTTCACTTGAGCTCTCTCCAGCCTGTCATTTAAAATTAATTACTGAATGATCTCCTCACCTTTTCAAAGTTAAAAGAAAAACGCAGATGAGAGTTTGGACGTTGGTCTTTTGGAAATGCTTTCTGTGGAAGCGTTTGACCTAGGGTTGGAGATCAGGATGTCATTTGATTGGTGGCAGCACAACTTCATGTATGAGATTTTCTCCATCTCAGAGAT
This sequence comes from Tokudaia tokunoshimensis, assembly GCA_036184795.1. Classification (NCBI taxonomy): domain Eukaryota; kingdom Metazoa; phylum Chordata; class Mammalia; order Rodentia; family Muridae; genus Tokudaia; species Tokudaia tokunoshimensis. The sequence continues at coordinate 1,393,656 of BTHU01000017.1, forward strand.
CAGCAGTCAGACGAGCCGGTCTAGAGAACTAGGATTTCCTGGCAAACAGCACAGGCGTTCGGAGCTTGCAGTGATCTACACAAATAAGGCAGGAATGAAGCACCAAGCCTGTGACTGCTGCTGTAAACAGTATGATACAGGACCCTGCCCAAAATGAGACCGAGAAGCCCCCAGTCTCCTCACACCTGATACCCACACAGGCCACTTCCTAGGGTGTGGAGGATTTAAGAGTTCGAGGATACTGAGCCCCCAGCCTGTCATCATGTTCTACTTATTACTTAGTTATACATTTACTTGTTGCTTTTAAAACAGGCCCTTGCTACTTAGCCCAGGCTGGCCTCAAACTCATCACTTCCTGACTCTACCTTCCCATGCTGGGCATAGCCTACCATGCCCGGTGCTGTTATCACTTCTTTAATATTTTTTCTGTTTTGTTTTCTTTAATATTTTTTCTGTTTTGTTTTGTTTTGTTTTTCCTGAAACAAGGTTCCTCTACGTAGCCCTGGCTGTCCTGTAGCTCACTTTGTAGACCACTGTGGCCTCAAACTCAGGGATCCACCTTCCTCAGCCTCCTGAGAGCCGGGATTAAAGGCGTGTGCCTCTATACCTGGTTCCTTTAAACTTTTTTAATATTTAGTTGTATTTATGTGAAACTTGTGTGTCTCTGTGTGGCTATTTGCACTGAGTACATGTGCCTGCAGAGGCCAGTAGAAGGTGTTAGATCCCCTGGAGCTAGAGTTGCAGGTGGTTGTGAGCCACCTGATGCTTATTGGTTTAGATTTTTCAAAATGTAATTTAAAAAGTGTTCTTAAACTCTTAAAGCTCCCTTCTATCTCACCAGCAGCCAGAGGTAGTAGAAAAGAAAGGTTAATAGGAAACGGGGTTGTGGATCTATTTAGAAATAGTTTTTTGAGGCTATTCCAATCTTCATTGTCAGCAGTCCAGTCCACCAGCAAAACACCAACAGGGATCAGTAGCTTCAGTCCAGTCCACTTGGCAGACACCACTAACGAATCAGCAATGGCAGGCAGTTCAATCCAGAAAAAAACCTGAGGCTACGCCAAGTCCACGGAAATGGCAAAAAGCCTCTGGAACAACAAGAGAAAATCTTTGATGAATTCCTCTTTATGAAGTCATAACAAGTGAAGATCAGCAGGGCTGGGCAAGAAGAACACAATACCAGAGCCTCCTTCCATTGTCCTGGGGTCATATTTATATTCTTTCCCATGTGTCTGCTTCAGCAAAACATCCTCTCATCTGTGTCTGTTTCAGCAAGACATTCTTTCATGTGTCTGCCTCAGGAAAACATCTTTTCATAAGACAGTTTTCAGGAAAACAACATAATGGCATAACAGTTTCCAAAGAAACCAAAAAAAAAAAAAAATTCACTTCAGATGCTGCTGGGAACCAAAGTCTGGTCTTCTAGAGAACAGCAAGTACTCTAAACTGCTAAGTGCTCTCTCTCTCTCTCTCTCTCTCTCTCTCTCTCTCTCTCTCTCTCTCTCTCTCTCTCTCTCTCTCTCTCTCCAGCCCTACTTTTTATCTTTTAATTAAATTTTGAGACATGTTATGGTGTAGCTCAGGCTAGGCTTGAACCCACTATGTAACCAGAAATGACCCTGAGCTGCTCCTGCTCCCAAGCACTGAGACGTCAATCATATACCACCACGCCCAGCTTAGCATCATCTTCTAAATGAATGAAATGAGATTTAAAGTCTCAGTGGCTCCCCCCAGGCTTCTGCTCCTCTGCGTCAGCCCCCTGCAGACTGCTGTAGTCTGGTGCCACTTCTACCAGAAACTAGTTCTACCTGGGACCTTCTTGGACCCCAGGTCATTAGCTCCACTCTCCAACAGCAAGTGTCCTGACACCTGACTTAGAGAGATTGCCTTTTAATGGTCCATCTACTGGCTTGCCTGCCAGTATCCGGGATGAGGGATACCCACAAAAGCTTTACATATATACATGCATGCAGAGGATGTGAACCTGAGGACAGGCACTCTGCCCATCTTTATTTCAGTAATGCCCAGTGTAGTGTCTGGTGAGTGTGGGCCCTTGATCAATATCTGTCAATGAACAAATAAGTAATAGAGTGTACTTTGGCAAATAGTCTAAAATATATAAAAATGTTTTTGGAATACTGCATTTTTGCATCTGAATATTTTAATGTAAATTGCAATGTTCTTTAATCTAATTAAGTAGAACTAAGGGATTATGTGTATAAAAACTACTTATTTTTCCCTCCTTAGGCAACTCTTGTGCATTCATTTATATCTAAGCGTTGGGATCTTATCAATCAACAAATATTTATCTACTATTCATAAGACATCATTTGAATATCTAAGAATCAATCAGAGGAACACTAGAGTGTGAAAACTCATTCCTTGGGGGTTAGGTCTTCGTGACAAGAGCCACTCTTTGTTTCCCACTCATGAGTCTTGTGAAATGTGTGGTGTAAGCAAAACTGCAGAGGTGGGAAGAGTCAAATGAGAAGAGAGGTTCACACCTGTAATCCTGGTGCTGAGGAGTCTAAGGCTGGAAAATTAATACAGCTCTTTGCCTGTCTGGGCTAGAGTAAGACTCAATGAGGGAGGAAGAGAGATAGGGGAAAGAGAGGGAAGAAAGAGGGGGAGAAGAAAAGGAAGAAAAAGGAGGAGGAAGAGAAAGGGGAGGAGGGAGAGGAGGAGGATGGACATGGAAAGGAGAGAGAATAGCTGAAAAACAACTGTGGGCTGGGAAGGTTGTTTATTCAGTAGAGTTTTGCCTAGCATGCAGGAGGCACTTGGGTTTGATCCCCAGGGCCATGTAAATGGGCATGGTGGTGCACACACCCAGAAGCAGAGGGAAGTAGAGGCAGGAAGATTACAAGTTCAGGCTCATGTTTAGCTGCATATTGAATTTGAGGTCAACTTTTGCTACATTAAGATCCTGTCTCATAAAGGAAAGAAAGGAAAAAAGAAGGAAGGAAGGGAGAAAGGAAGGAAGGAAGGAAGAATGAAAGAAAGAAAGAAAGAAAGAAAGAAAGAAAGAAAGAAAGAAATGAGAGAAATGAGAGAAAGAAAGGAAGACAGTTAGGAGGGAGAACCATGACAGAGTAAATAGGAAAGTTTTCTGAGGCCACCCAACTGTCTATTTAGAGTCTTCTGTCTTAGGGCTCCTCTGCCTGGTTGATGAGTAAACCCTTCCCCAGGTGATTAGATAAACAGGAGGGGTGCTGCAGTAGCTTCTATGCCACAAAACTCAGGAAACAACGAAGGGTGAGCAACACTTTCATCTTCAAGGCAAGTAAATGTTCTGCCAATGACCCAGGACAAAGAAGCCATATATTCTAGGCTTGAGCCTCAGTAGAGCCCTAACTTTGGGCCAAGTCAAGGCTGTGGGCCTGAGTCCCAAAGGAGTCCCATGTGTAGACGAGGAGGAGACTGTTTCTCCAGACAGTTATCCCTCTGACCCACAGACTCCGGCTCTGGACATAGGCAAGGAGTTCAAAACCAACCAGGACAGTGGAGAAAACACAAGCCATTTGGGGGATTGAGGTGGAGACTGTCTGTTGTGAAAACACTATGTGCTAAGCAGAGGAAAAAGGACAGATTTTTTTTTTTTTTTTGGTGTTTGGTTGTTTATACTGTGTGTTTGGTTTAGAAGTCTAATAGCTTTTAAATTCCTCATCATTAGAGGTATAAAGAGAATTATTTAGATGTGACCTGATACATCTTCTGATCTTCTTTATTGACTTTAAGATTTTCTTAACAAAATTTTAGTATCAGACATTACATACACTTGACCCTCTGTATTATCAATCTTCCTAATGCTACCCTTTAATACAATTTCCCAAGTTGTGGTGACCCCCAACTATAAAATTATTTATTTCAGGTCTGGAGAAATGGCTCAGTGGTTAGGAGTACTGGGTGTTCTTCTTGGAGCCATGAATTGAATTCCTAGAAATAATTATCTCACAATCATCTGTGATGCGATCTGATTCTGTCTTCCAGTGTGTGTGTGAAGATAGAACAATCATGTGCATGAAAATAAATAGATGTTAGACATCATTTATTTCATTGCTACTTCGTAAATAATTCTGCTACTGTTATGTGATGTAAATATCTGATATGTAGGATATCTGATATTTCACCCTGTATTTGACCCCCCCCCCCAAGGGGTTGCAACCCACAGGTTGAGAACTACTGTCCTATAGCCATGGAATATATATCCTCAAACTCAACCAAGCATAACTTAAAATGTTTTTTTTAATTTATTTAATTTTATTTTAAATGTAGGATTGTTTGCATGTATATGCATTGTATGTGTGCAGTACCAGTGGAAGCCATGAGAGGGCATCAAATGCTCTAGAGCTGGAGTTACAGGTGGTTGTGAGATGTTGTGGGTGCTGAGAATCTAACTTGGGTCCTCTGAAAGAGTGGCTGGAGACATAAGGTTAGTCAAGTGGGCTGCCCACGTCTCTCTGACAACTTGACCTGTGATAAGAATTAGCCCATGAACTTCTTCAGACTTTGAGAATTCGGAATCTTAGACTCATCACACAAGATGATAATATTTGTCTTCGCACTCAGGGGGCAGAAGGAGGAACAGCACAGACTTAAACCAGCCAGTGGTACATTGTGACAACCTGTGTCCAAAACACCAGAGTCCAGGTTGGGGTGAGGTAGAGAGATGTTTGGGTGGTTAAGAGCTCTTGCTTTTCTTATAGAGGATCTGGGTTCGATTCCCAGCATTCACATGGAGGTTCACAACTGTCTGTAATTCCAATTGAAAGGGATCCAGCCTCCTCTCCTAGCTTCCGGGGATATTGAGTACTTTTGCAAGACACATACAAAGACAAAGGAAAAGCACACGTGTACATATACACCCACAGAGAGACAGACACACACAGACACAGACACACACACACACACACACACACACACACACACACACACACACACACACACACACAGCAGAGTCCTCAAGTACACATTGAGAAACAATTTTCTTCTGATTTCACTTTCTCATGCTTATGAACCTTCCTCCCTATGCTACCAGGAGTCATTGTAACTTAGTGTTTTGTGGGGGAGACTCTGCAAATCTGAAACCCTATCTTGAAAACAAAATAAAACACAAAACAAACTAACTAAACAAATAAAACCAAACAACAAAAACCCAACCATAGCATGGCTAGAAGTAGCACTCAGAAGGCAGAGGCTGAGGAGGGCAAATCTTTTAGAGTTCAAGGCCAGCCAGTACAGACTAGCGGACGTTACTAAAGTGCAACTCTGTTGCAGAACAAAATCAAGCAAAACATAGGCTGGAAAGTGATAGAGGAAGACACACAACATCTTGTAGCCTTTGCATGCATGCATATGGCCCGCGCCTCTGCACACACATGTGCAAACTCATCACTCTTTTCATCTCCCAAATTAAACTCCATCACTTGTAATTAATTATGACACCTTATCTCAAAAATGAATGAATGTTCATGTGGGTCCCATAACAATTGGAGTGGAGCTTGTCTATGACTCTGTAGCCTGCCACTGTATCCCCTTCTCCTAACTGGACTGCCTCTTTGGGCATCAGTGGGAGAGGATGTGCTTAGTCCTACTGTGACTGAATATCCCAGGGTGGGGTGGCACCCGAGTGGGACTTCCCCTTCTCTGAGGAGAAAGGGAGGGAGTCATGGTGGGAGGATTTGTAAGGGTGGGACTGGGAGGAGAGGAGGGATGGGGATATAAAATGAATAAATAAATGAAGGAAGGAAGGAAAAGAAGGAAGGAAGGAAAAAGGAAGGAAGGAAAGGAAGGAAAGGAAGGAAGCAGCAGCAAGGACAAGATCAATTCAAGACACTTGCCTTTCCAAGGAATATGCTCCCCTATAGCTTCTACCCCTATAGGTGAGCATAGGTGAACCCAGATCCTATTTCAGGAAGTAGATCGAATGTGGAGTGGAGAGCACACAGTGTTCTGACCTGCCTTTTGTGGGCTGTTAGAATCCCAGGAATTGTACTTAGGATACTAAAATCCAAGGGCCTGTCAACACTAAGACTTCATCTCCTGAAACTCCCAGTGTCTGGGAATTGGAGCTCTTGACAGGTGCTGCCTGCCAAACAGAGCAGTTACCTGTGCTGCTGGGAGGGTCAGAGGCAGCTTCCTGGTGTCAACTAACCAATGCTTTCCTAAAGGCACCCAGTCAAAATTGGTGCACTTGACTGAGCACAAGGCCCTGGCTGCTCTCAACCCTAGCCAATGGCCCAGCCAATGAGTGGCCGACAGAAATGTGCCACTCTGGATGAGGAGGAAGGAAAACAGGGGACCTATTGAGTGCCTACCATGCTAGCTCCCACTTTGGCACTCAAAATGGTCAATTTTAGCTGATCAGGTTCATTTCGCAACTGGGTTATGTGATTCCCAAGCGTTATCTCTGGGTAGAGGTGTGAAAACAGAGCCTGCTTGGCTCAGACTTGCTGCCTGAAGGAGGGTCTTTGTGTGAGGCTCAAGGTGTGTAGGGGAAATGAACACAGGATGCTGCTCAGGGCCCCCCTGACACATGTGTTTTTCCTTTGCTTCATTCCTTTGAAACCGGGCCATCGTCTGCTAACATCAGAAGTAGAGGAGAAAACACTTGCGCTGCTATTCAGGGTCTTCCCCTCTGCCTAGGGTGAACCTGTAGCCCCGGAGATCTATTCTAATGGCTCATGGTAGTCTCCCAAATATGTAGTGAGCCTTCTGCCCAGCAGGCAGCCCGAGCTGTTCACTGCTCTCTTGGGAGTAAGATGGCGTCATGCCAGCAGCCTCACAAAGTGGCGTTGTTAACTCCCCTTAGATGTTCCCGTGTGGCTTCGCTGGAGCAGAGGAGGATCTATTTACACCAACTGGCCTGTATTGATTCATTTGGGGGATGGGGACGACAATGCTGGCCTCTGTTAATCTCTGGAGTTTGTTGGGAGCATTTAGCCAACTCTGGACAGTGTCCTGAGATGCATCTTGGTTGGGGTGATACAGAATTACACCCCACCAGGGTGAGTTCATTTCTAGCCCTCAGAAAACAGGTTTCTGACTTTGCTGGGGGGGCAGAGAAAAACTTAAGGCTTCTTTAAGAAGTCTTTTATTTGGGGGGAATGGGCTGAAAATATGCTCCAAGTTAGGTCCTTGGAAAATGAGAGTTTGGGTGTCACTCAAAATATATGTGAAAAAATTCATATTTGGGAGCTTATTATAGAGGTTTTCCCAAAATTTGTTTTAAACAAGTCATAGTCATGGTTTGTTGAGGAGTGTTTTGTTTTGTTTAGACAAGGTCTTAGGCAGTCTAGCCTAGGCTTCAGTTTGCCCTGTAGCCAAAAATGTCCTTGGAACTTCACATCTTCCTGTCCCCAGTGGTCAAGGGTTGGGATTACTGCCTGGGTTCTATTGAAGAACTTTAACTGTTTATTTGCTTAGTGTTTGAAATGTAGTGCCACACAGCTGAGGCTAGCCTCTAACTCCTTACACAGCAGAAACTGACCTTGAAAGGTCTTCCTTAGCCTCCGGAGTGCTGGAATTGCAGGTGTGTCCCAGGGAAGTTGGCTTTTGTTTTGTTATTTGTTGTATTTCTTTTTTAAGGGGGAGAGGAGGTATTTATTTGCTCTGTAGTTCGGCATGGCCTTGAACTCTTGAGTAGCTCAGGCTAGCCTTACATTTGAAGGCCTCTGGCTTCCTGGTAATAAAATTTCAGACATGCACTAACATGCCCTGCTTTAGGTAACATTCTGCTATAAATTTGTTTCCCCCTACACCTGCAAATGCTGCTAAGGAGATTACAAAGCACAGGATGGACCCTCTGTGAAATCTTGGAAATAGAGCCCAGGGTCCTGGAAAGTCCTTCAAAGCCCAAAGCCAGCTCCCTGTAGACCCCTTCAGTATTCTTTCAGGGACATATCCCAAGATTATGTCCTAAGGTGTCATTTCCAATAGACTTTTCTCAGTCTGAGGGATCTACAACTTCTGTTTGCCTGGTCATCAGTATATATAAAAAAAACAAAACAAAACAAAAAAAAAACAAAACATGAAATCTGAAGAGTTCCCAATGACCTTCAAGAAACCTGTTAACCTTTACATCTCTACCTCCTCAACTCCCACCTCCCAGGGGAATAAGACACAGTGGCTGTTCTGTCCTTTTGCCTTGAAAGCTTTCTGGGTCTCTTTCTGCAGAGCTCTAAGACACCATCTTCCTCCTTATTAGCTAATGGCCTGTTACCAGTCCATTCTCTACCTGGCAAGCACCATTCCACTGCCAAGCTACACCTCATCCCCAAAGTGAGTTTCCTAGAAATGAAAATCTGAGGGTTGGAGAGTTGGCTCAGCAGTTAAGATCACTTGCTGCTTTTCCAGAGGACCCAGGTTCAATTCCCAGCACCCACATGGCAGCTCACAACTGTCTGTGACTCCAGTTCCAGAGGATTTGACACCCCTCAAGCAGATATACAAGCAGGCAAAACACCAATGCACCTTTAGATAGACAGACAGACAGAAACAATTCAGATCTGTGTGCCATCCTGTCATATGGCATCTGCACTCCTAAGCCCTTCTCTCCCTAGCAACCAATTTCTCCCAGCTGACCATATTGTCCTCTGGCCCCTCGGGGCTCCCCACCAGTTTCTGCCTATTCTTCCAGATTGTGGATAACAACAATCTGGTGTTTTGTTTATTTTTCTGTCCCCAGTGGCATAGAGAAGAGGCAGACCACTGTTATCAGTAATTATTTGCTGAGTCTTTTTAAGTGGAAATCTCACTAATACACTCTAAGTACTTTTCAAAATTGATCTCAACAAAATCTAGGCACCTGGAGACTTGCTTAGTTGCTTTCCTGAATGGGACAATGCTAGTGTCCAAGGGAAGACTGAGAGTTCTGTTGTGGGGAAGGAGGAGAAGCTTGCTCAAGGACTGGTTTCGGGCGTTTGTTTGTTTATTTGTTTATTTTCATTTTTGAGATCTGATCTTACTTGCCCGGACTTGCCCACAAGATTCTCTTGCTTTACACAGGTGACGGGACTACAGACTGGTGTCCGTCTGCGCCACACCCAACCCAGGGCAATTGTGTCTGTGCCACACCCGAACCAAGGGCAATTATGTATTAACTTCCAGCTTTTAAGAACAAACTGAAAGAAATGGTTCCATCTCACAGACATACAGTGTTTGAGAAAATATTGGAGTTGTTGGTTCAAAGAACTGGGGCTATTGTTACTGCAGAAAAACTCAGTCCTTGGAGATTTGAATAAGCTACGGGTCTGAGGTTCTCTCTGCTCTCTGGCCAGGGAGAGCAGACTTGAAGAGCATCATCCTTACAAGGCTTTATGCAAATTTCGTGTGCGTGTGTGTGTGTGTGTGTGTGTGTGTGTGTGTGTGTGTGTGTAGGGGGGTGTTTTCTCCCTTTAGGCTGTTTGTATTCTGACTTTTTTTTAAAAAACATTTGTTTATTTTATGTATATAAGTACACACCAGAAGAGGGCATCAGATCCCATTACAGATGGTTGTGAGCCACCATGTGGTTGCTGGGAATTGAACTCAGGACCTCTGGAAGAGCAGTCAGTGCTCTTAACCGCTGAGTCATCTCTCCAGCCCCCTGACTTTTTGATAGTACTGGGAATTGAACCTAAGGTAAATGCCATATACTGACAACCATGTTCTCTCTCTCTCTCTTTTTTTTTTTTTTTTTTTTGGTTTTTCGAGACAGGGTTTCTCTGTGTAGCCCTGGCTGTCCTGGAACTCACTCACTCTATAGACCAGGCTGGCCTCGAACTCAGAAATCCTCCTGCCTCTGCCTCCCAAGTGCTGGGATTAAAGGCGTGCGCCACCACCGCCCGGCTCTCTCTCTCTTTCTTAGACAGTCTTGCTAATATACCCAGGCTGGCCTTGAAGACACTCTTCAGGCCTTGAATTTGCAACCTTCCTACCTTTGCCTCTCAAGTAGGTGGGGTGATAAGCCTGAGGTACTAAACTTGGCAACTGCTTTTTTTCCCCATTTGTAAGATGAACATTTTTATTAGGCTGCCCTCAAACTCATTATGTATTAGAGGATAACCTTGGACTTCTGGTCCTCCCGCCTGTACTGGGATTGAAAGTATATGTCACCATACCAGGCATGTATGCTGCAGGAGATAGAATGCACAGTTCTGTGCGTGTTAGGCTACTTCTCTGCTCCTTCTTGAATTTAAAAAATATTTATTTTGTTATTTTTGTTGTATTTTATTACTTACATTTTTTTTGTTGTGTGTACATGCCTATATGTCTGAGTGTGTGTGTTTGCAGTAGTGTATGCATGTGTGTTCAGTACCCAAAGAGGCCAGAAGAGGGCATTAGATGTTTGAGAGCTACAGGCACAGGTGGCTGTAAGCCATCTGACATCAATGCTACAAACTGAACTGTTTTCTAAACAGCAAGCATCACTGAGCTGTCTCTCCAATTCCCACACTCAACTCTGCAAATTTAAATAGGGGATTCTGAAAGATGAAAAAAGTTCTCCAATGAACAAGATGATGGGGGTCGGGGGAAGATGATGGGGACGCTTTGGTCCATGGACTTCCTGGGAACTATTCAGAAGGTGGCCTGTATGAGTTTAGTTCAGATGACCAGGCCTGGAGTGTGGAGGACCCTGAAACAGTGCTAGTTTTGCTTAGTTATCTGTTGGGGAGAAAGCCTGGGCTTAGGTTCACAGGCAGGAGTATGTTGGGTAAGAGGTTCGGGAACAGTATAATTCCTGTAACTACCATTTGCTGAGTGCTTATTGTATCTGCACTGAGGGGAATCTTCATGAGCAGTCCTCCATGTAGCTTCATGCTTTGACTTTTTTTCTGTGTAGTCCTTAGACTTTATTTAGCCTTGAACTCACTCTGTGGATGAGGATGTCCTTGAACTCCTGATCCTGGCACCTCTATTTCCCAAGTGCTGGGATTGTAAATGTATGCTACCACATCTGATACTTTCTTATTTATTTATTTATTTATTTTTATTTACTTTACTTTACTTTGAGGCAAAGTCTCAAGCCCAGGTTGGCCTTCAACTTCCAACATAACCCTATTCTTTATATAGTTGAGAATGACCTTAACCATCTATCTGATCTTCCTGCTTCCATGTCTCAAAATTCTGGTCGATTCTGGGAATTAAACCCAGTGTTTATGTAGTCTAGGTAGCTACTCTACCAACTAACATACATTCCTAGTAGATTATTCTTTAAAAAAAATAAAAAGATGACCTTACTATATAGCCAAGGTTGGCCCTGAACTCACAATCCTCCTGCCTCAGCTCTCTAGGGTTGGGATTATAGCTGTGTATCACCAGAATAGATCTTTTTTTCTCCATTTCTTTCCCTTCCGTTCCCTTTCCCTCCCCTCCCACCCACCCTTGAGACAAGATCTTGCTGTGTAGCCTTGGGTGACCTGGAACTTTATTATTCTACTGAAAAGAAATGAGAGCTCCTGGGTAAGTAATAAGTTCATAAGTTGAACCCAGGTTCAATTAATTACACTTAAATTGTATTCAAGTTTCCCGGCACCCAGCCAATCTTCCAACAGTGTCGAGGTATTGAATGAATAAACAGAGCCTAATGAATGTAGCCTCTATCTCCTGGGACTTCAGGGAAGACCTTTTGGGGGACATCAGAGGGAAGATGTATGTATAACACAATGGAGATGTCTGGCTTAACGAAAGACTGCGGGCCTCAGACAGGGGCACACCTGGTTTAATTTGCTGATTCAAACTTGGTACCAGCCAAGGGCACGTTTCCTCTCTCAGCCTTGTCACCGTTGAGCTGGACTCTTGATCCCAATCTCACAGAACTGTGGTGAAGAATAAAGGAAGAGGTGTGTGTAAGGCATGGAGCCCTACTTGGCACACGGGGAGGAGGCTCTTGGCCTGAGTACAGCTTCATGCTCTAATAACGTGAGCAGGTCTTCCAGAACACCATGGTTACCACCCCTTCATTATCTCAGTTGACCCTCACAACAAGCCTCTTGGCTATCTCAGCTCCCTTTAATTGCCGGCTCCAGGCAAAAATTGTTTACATTCATATCTCTACTTCCTCACTTCCATTTATACCTCAAACCGATGGAATCTGGTTTAGACCCACCACTCTTTTGGGTCTTCTCCGGTCAAGGTCATGTATAGTTGGCTTGGGGTAAAATCCAGCAGTGGACCCTGAAGTCCTGTTTTGCATTTTTCAACATTTGTACATCCTTCCTTTGGTCTTTAGATTTGCTTGGTTTCCTGCTTTCCTCTTGTCCCCAAGGCCTCCTTGGAGCCTCGAGTGATTCCTTATTGTCTGGCTATCCTAGATGTTACTCAGATAGTCTCTTCATAGTCCACAGCCCCCAGGATTCTCTTCCCCTACATGGTGGAGTAATTTCCAGATGGTGTCCTCTTCCTCCATTTAACCCACCCCATAGGAGAAAGCCACAGTCCAAACTCAACATGGCAGCTGGGTGCTGCCCATAAGGCATCTGCTTTCCTCCCAAGCAACCTCCTGCCTCCCTGACCACCCCCTCCCCCAGGGCGCCTTGCCTCCTGGCCCCTCCTCTGCGCTATCACCAATGGCTACCGCCTGCCCCTATGCAGTTTCAGTGTAAATGCCGGGTCCTCAATCGCCCCACACAGCGTCCCCAGAGAGTCTTTCTTTTTGCCTTCCTTCTCTTCCTGTCCCCTCCCTCATTCTCTTTTGCTAATTTCTTGCTCTCTCACATTAAATTCAGAGTCTTCTATGTGTAGGGCGAGCAGTGTACCACTGAGCTCTATCCCCAGCACATTCTCATCCTTGGAACTCTTGATTCTGCCTTCTTGACTAATCTACCACTTGCGCCTCAAACTGCTCACTACCTCGTCTTCAGCCACGTCTGACTTGCCTTGGTCCCTGGTGTCTCTCTGCCTTGCCTGGAAGGAAAACCACACGTGGTCTAGCTCAGATGTCTGTCCTGCGCTGATCAGCATGATGATCCTGAGCTACCCCAACACAAACCTCTGCACGTTATTTGGGGGTCTGTCTGTGACGTTGAGGGCGGGCCAAGGATGATCACTCAAAAGAGGACACATGAGAGAAGGCTCAGCAGTTAAGGATGATCCCTCAAGCCGGGCAGTGGTGGCGCATCCCAGTACTTGGGAGGCAGAGGCAGGCGGATTTCTGAGTTCGAGGCCAGCCTGGTCTACAAAGTGAGTTCCAGGACAGCCAAGGCTATACAGAGAAACCCTGTCTCGAAAAACCAAAAAAAAAAAAAAAAAAAAAGGATGATCCCTCAAAAGAGGACATGTGGGCTGGAGATATAGATGGCTCAGCGGTTAAGAGTGCCAACGGCTTCTTCCAAAGGTCGTGAGTTCAAATCCCAGCAACCACATGATAACTTACAACCATCCGTGATGAGATCTCATACCCTTTTCTGGGGTGTCTGAAGACAGCTACAGTGTACTTACATATAATAAATAAATAAATCTTGAGAGAGAGAGAGAGAGAGATATCACATGTGCTCTGCTAAGTACGGGCTGGGGTACACCAGAGCAGGAAAGAGGAGCTTTGGACACTTGTCTTTCCAGTTCTCCTGGGGTTCACACCACCTCTCCTTGAGCTTAAACCAGATGAAATCTCTTTCTACAGTCTTTTCTCCCAAGGGCTGTTCAGAAATGAAGGTTATGTAGTCTGCAGTATGTGGTGCGATCCTGGGATTGATTGCTGGGCAGGCACTCTGCCCTTTTTTTATTCATTTTATCTTAAGACATGTTTCTCACTAAGCTCACATTGCCCTTGAACTGTCTCTGAACGAAACACTGAATGGGAGGTGGCTTTGTGCAAAATGTAATTTCTATGAAAAAACGCTTTTTTGCAAAGTAGAGATGAATGAGTGTATTAATTTGGGGATTTTTTCCCCCCTGTCTCGACTAATGATCAAGGAAAATGGATTTGTAAAATGTAAACATTCTTGTGTAGTATTTATAGCTTCTCTAATATTGGGGACAAAGGTCCCTGAGCAGGAACAGGCTGATAGCATGTCTTTTACAGGGTGATTGTAATCTAAATACAACAGAAAAATCGCTCTACACAAAGCACCCGACTAGGTCTTTTCTCTTTTTTTTTCCCCTTAGTTTTTTTTTCCCCTTATTAATTTCCTTTCTTTGAGAGAGGTCCTTTGGCAAGGAGGACAAACACTGACTGAATGAAAAGCCAGTGCTGGGCTTGTTGATAGAGAGCAGTGTGCTAGGCCAGGGAGGCCTCAGACATCCTGGGGGCCGGTCCTCCCTTTCACACCTGAGGGTATAGATCTTAGACAGGGTTATAGTTTAGAGAAACACAAAGCCTCATCTTGTGGAATTCCCCTCCCAGACGATGTTCTATGTGATACATAGGGATACACAAAATGTTCTACAGAGTTGATAGTTTAATGGGGGGGGGGGGGAACTATGTTGGAAAGAAATCCTTGAGAGTATTTTGTTTGTTTGTTTGTTTTGAGACAGAGACTCATGTAGCCCAGGTTGGCCTCAAACTCCCTATGTAGCTAAAATAATAAGTGCTGGGATTACAGTTGGGTACCAAATGCCCGGTTTTATGTAGGACTGGGAATTGAACAAACTAGGGAAGTACTCTATATCAACTAAGGCAAATCCCAGCCCTCTCCATTCTGGAGTTTTGTTTTGAGACAGAGTCTCTGCAGCCGAGGATGGTCTCAGACTCATAATAGTCTCCCTGCCTCAGCCTCCTGAGTGCTGGGACAACAGGTGTGAGCCACCACACTAGGGAAGGAAAACTGCTGGCCTGGTGGCTCCTGCCTGTAAAGTCAACGCTTGGGTGGTAGAGGTGGGAGAACCTCAGATTTGAGGGTAGTCTGGATGTTGTTTTTGTTTGTCTGTTTGTTTTGTTTTTGTTTTGTTTTTCGAGACAGGGTTTCTCTGTGTAGCCCTGGCTGTCCTGGAACTCACTCTGTAGACCAGGTTGGCCTTGAACTCAGAAATCCGCCTGCCTCTGCCTCCCAAATGCTGGGATTAAAGGGGTGCGCCACCACTGCCCAGCAGTCTGGATCTTGTAGCAAGTGACAAGGTGATTTGATGTGAGGTGCCCTGTCTCAGGAAAAAAAAAAACAAAAACAAAACAGTCCTTTATTTACTTCCGCAGTGACCTTTATTCTCTTTGGTATGGAAGTCGAAACTTTTCCAGGAAAAGTCAGTATTGCCTTGGGCATCCAGTTTACTACTCAGTGAATTTTGTGCTGTTGGGTCTCATTCTTTCTCTTGACCCTTTTGCATTTTCTGGGCATTTAGATTCTCCTTCCTGGCTCCTGCCACCTCTCTTCAGCTTTGGTCAGGTGGGAGTACATTTGTGCGCTCTCTGAGACCCCTCCCCTTCAACATTCTCTCTATGAGCATTTTATCTCCCTGTACCATGCATGCACAGTGCTCAAGATGACTAGACAAAGGTGTCAGATCCCTGGAGTCTCTTTCATAAAAACACTAATTCTGGCCAGATTTAGCATACATGCCTTTTAGTCCCAGTGCGGAGGAAGCAGAAGTTGGCAGATGTCTCTGTATGTGAGGCCAATCTATATGTTGAGTTCATGGTCAGCCAAAGTGAGTGTATCTAAAATAAAATAAAGAAAGAACACTAATTCTATCCCTGAGGAGTTCACCCCATGACCAGATTTAGTTCCAAAAACTCCACTTCTTAATGTTGCTACTTTAGGGACTAAGATTTCAATGTACAACTGAGAAGAGGCAGAATCATTTAATATATTGCAATGGATTAATCATTCAATCCATTGTTTTGGGCTTGAAGTGCAGAGCATTGGGGGTGAGTGTCATCGGGGGTCATCCTTGCAGATCCTGATGGCAGTGCCATTGTTTCAGACTTGCTTGGTGCCCAGAGCCCAGGGCTAAAAGCTCAGGCTGGTAAGCTGGCCTGACTTCCTCTCCACTTGGCTCTGCAACTGTTGACAGGCCTCTGGCTCTTTCCTGGCACAATCATGGGCCTCGGTGGTTAACACTCCTGGGGTTTGCTCTGTGAGAAGAGTGAGCACCAAAGGCCCAAAGGCCTCCTGGTGGATTGATTCTTCTGCCACGCTCTCCCTCTAAGGAGAAGCAGCCCTGCCACTCTCCGATTGCTGGCCTGGACAGCACAAAGCCATTCTTTCATAACTACTTCCTGGTACGCCTTCCCCCAGAGAGCCCTTTAAAGGCAGTGACCGTGTCTCTTCAATATCTGCAGTCTTGTGTTTAACCCCAAGTGGGCAATTCAAAGACACCACTGCATGAAGTGATATTCCATTTGAGGTATGAAAAAGTTACACAAAGTGACGCCTGTCTCTCATTCCAGGCATTTCTAGTGAAGGGGCACGTATCTGATCACCAGAAGACTGTTCTAGAAGAGTTGTAGTTAATCAAGACAACAAAAGAAAGTGGGAAAATTGTTACACCCACGCACATGCACAACCACACATGCGTGTGCAAACCCGCACACATGCACACATGAACACACTGCTAACCATGGCCTTATGATGTGGACTAGACCTTCATCCTCCTCGGATGGGGCATTAGGAGAAAGATAACCCATCAAAATCATTTTTTGATGTTCTCGTTGCCGTTATAAAGTAAAGCTTAGATTAGGTAAAGTGCAAGTGAAAATATGTGTATCTATACCATACATCTCAAAGCCTTTTCCATGAGAGGGCAGGAAAACAAAGACTTTATATGGAACATGTTTGTGTCCTAAGAACGTTCCTGAAGTCTCCTCTCTTCCTCCCTTCTCTCCCTACCTCCTTTCCTCTTCCCTCTTCTCCTTCATTCTGTTTTGTTTGAGGGGGAAGGAAAGTGAAGGTGGTGGGCTTTTTTTTTCTTTTTTAAGCAAAACTGGGTCTCATAATTCAAACTGGCCTTGAACTCACTATGTAGACTTGGATAACCTTAAACTCATCATATAGACAAGGCTAGCCTTGAACTAACTCCTCGTTTTCCAGCCTCTACCTCCTAAGTACTAGAATACTAGGATTGCTCACTAGCCTGACCTTCCTTCCTTCCTTCCCTCCCTCCTCTCCCTACCCCTATAATTCCTGTTTCTCTTTCTTCTTTCTTTTCAACAGTGTTGTACTGCACAGCCCTGCCTGGCCTGTATCTCTCACTTCTCCTGCTTCAGTCTCCTGATTGCTGTTATCCAAAGGCTTCTTTTGATCGTGAGGACATCTACCCATCTCCCAAGTTCTTCCTTATTATCTGTCTTCAAGGATTTGACAATGGAATCTTCATCTAGTCACAGCTTTTGGGAGGCTGAGACAGGAGAAGTTAGACATTTTTAAATAAAACCCATAAAATATGTATGTTTTTGAAATATGCTCCTTACAGCCTTTGGTAACCATTACCAAGCAAGAACACAATCTGCCCAAGGTTTGCTGTGTCTCAGTGAAGGAGAGTGAGTCATGAGTCACTCTCTTGTTGGCCCAGCATCACTAGCCCTGCGGCAATGGTCTGATGATGTCCCGAAAGCCAGCTGTAAATAGCAGGTCTATCACAAGGGTTCTCATATTTGAAAGTGGGATTGAAACAGAGAGAAGGCACCAGCCAGACTTCCTCTGTTAAAGATTATCCAAAGCGTCTCCTGGGTGCCAATGTTCCCATAAATTCCAGTAGCTGTAAGCAACTCTGTCTCACCTACTGTAACCTGATGGCTCTGCAACTCTACCAAGGACCTAGCCAAATGTTCCATGACATGACTCATCACAAGGGAATGGACCTTACTGTGAAGACTCCGAGAGTTTGGATAGTGATTTCCTGTGCTCATCAATGACTGGAATTCCTAAATTAAATCCGATCCCTGGGTGTAATGAAATATCTTAAAATTTCATCACGAGGAATCTGTCATGGAGGCAGTGAGTCTCGCTGGGTGACCTTATATGAATCTGAATGTTGATTGCTAGGTCTGTGGAAATAAAAATAAGTTTTGGGTTGTTTTTTGTTTTTTTTCTCCTTTGGGGAAGCAGAAACCAGGCTGGGGCCCAGCCAGAGGGGTGGGTTAGGAGAAGTTTCCTTCTGCTTATTCCTGACTCCTGGTCTCTTCTTTTAAAGTGAAGCTGTTGGGATCATGAGTTGGAACAGAACTCAACTGTCTTCATCTCTTGGCCAGGAAGGTGTAAAGCCATCCACTTGTGAGTATGAGTGCCCTGAACTCAAGGGTGTCCTCAGTCCTTCAACAGCAGCTCGGCTTCTAACCACACAGTCCGTCCTGAAGGGCAATGTCCCTGGTTGAAATGCATTCCCTCTGCTTGAAGTATTTCAGGCTTCTTATGGCCTAGTTAAAGCACAGACTCTAACCTTTGCATCAATGGGCCTGGATTCCAGGACCACTGTCAATACCAAAATCTATGGACACTCAAGTCCCATATAAAATGATGTAGGTACCACCCTTCCCAGGCTCAGATACCAGTACAGAAGAGGGGACAGGAAGATCTAAGGAAGAAAGGATGGATAGAGTGTTGTAGAACACTGCTTCTGAGCATGACACAGACAATACAGTCTGGAACTCCCAGCAGTTGTGATTACCTGCATACGACTGGGCCTGCCAACACGCTGTCATGGAATGAGGGGCACTCATGACACCCTATCCTCTCTGAGTATGTGTAGGCACTAAATAGTTGCTGGGGCGGGAGAGAGCTCTTCTTCAATAATGTAGTCACTGGTAAGTGATGAAGCCCCTGTGGAAATTCAAACAATCCCCTCACCGTCTCAGGCACACATGCATGTGTGTGAAAAAATGATGGGGAGCTATTAGAAGAGGGAGGGATTAGTAGCAGTTGGGAAGAGGACAAGAAAAGGAAATGACTGATAGAAACCATCAAAATACATCACATGCATGTATAGAATGTTACAATGAAACAATATATATGCTATTAATGTATGTTAATAAATCTTAAAGTAAAATAAAATGCCGTGGGTCTAGGGGTGTGTAGCTCAGCAGTAGAATTTGCCTGGCAGGCACCTGGGAACCATTCCTAGTCCTAAAAATCAACAAAGAAATAAGGTCACAGTTTTTGCCTGTGACCTACACATATCCTCTGATATAGTTATTATTATTATTTGTTTTGCAGCACTGAGGATTGAACACAGCCCCTCGTGTGGCTATGCAAGCAACCTATCACTGAGCTGCAGCTGCAACAGCTGCCCATATATTTTAAACCATCTTTAGGTTGCTTATAACACAGAACACATGAATGTTGTGGTTTTCATGCTGTGGTTGAGAGGCCCAAGTTCATAAGACAACAGAAGTTGAAAAGTGGACATGGGTGCTCATGTGTTTTCAAAAGGCTTTATGGAACTGGTGATCTTTGAGCCTCTGAGAGGGGCTAAAGTTGTGACTGTCAAGAATAGGGTGTTACAGGTAAGTGAAATATCTTACCACATATACATGCTCCTTTGGCAGGGGCTGCCCTTTGTGCCACTTTGTAGGACCCTGTGACAGAACTGGGTAGTGTCAGAAGAACAAACAAAGCTTCTGGAGTCCAGCAGCAGAACTGCAGGATGAAAGAATCATCTGGATGCTGCCAGGTTTCCAATGCATGGTGCTTTCCACAGATGTGGACTTGGAGCATCCTTCTGCCGATGTGGGCATGAGTGAACTCCGAGCATCCAGTGGGTGTTCTACTCATCTGAACTCATGCACCTTCTCTTAGGTACCTTATGAGAAGATCCATAGTTAGTTCAGACTCAGACATTCTGAGAAAATTCCAATCAACTCTTCCTGGTCTGCCTATGTAACTGACTCCAATACTTTTCATATCAGGAATAACGATGCCCCTTTCCAGTTAATCTGTAGGAAAATGTGAATTAATACCCAAAGTGAGGGAGCTGTGTAAGTGCTGGCTTCCTGCTTCACTCTTCTGGAAAACTCTTTTCTCCTCCCATCTTATTTTGTCTGGCTGTGACTTCCTTTCTCACTCCCCCATCTAGCCCAAATTGTCCTTAGGCTCTGTTTGAAGGACCCGGAGTGTGTGCATGGAAAGATTAAGCTGTCCTTTTTATAAAGGAGAAATGCATTCAAAATGGGGCACATCAAAAGTAAATGTAGGTGACAAATGTTTATATTTGGAAAGTGCTTCTGCTTTGATCCTAGTCTCTAGTTTTTGAGAGCTTGACAAATGTGCCCTGGGGGCCTTGGCTTCAAACATCTTCAGTAGGCAGAGCCCTTCACTTGACCTGAAATTCATTTGATCTTGCACTTGCTGCTCCCACTGCAAAGGAAGGATCTGCACTTGCCGAAGAGCCCACTTCTGCTTCTCTGTGGTGACCTAGCAGGTGATGGGCTAGCCTTGCTCCTCAGTCTGGATCCCAGGATTTTGAGTTCCAGAGTCCATCAAAAAATGATCCTTGATATCCTCTGCCTTCCTTTTTCCTCTGGGATGTCATGCAGAGCCTTTTCTGGCCAGCCTCTGACAGCTGTTTGGGAAGGTGCCAGAAATGATGTTTCTAGGAGGGCATTTTTGAAGAAGGGGTAAAGATGTGTATGGCATTGAACTTCTATTCAGATCTCCTGTTGGCCACATAACTGACTTTCGTGTGTGTGTGTGTGTGTGTGTGTGTGTGTGTGTGTGTGTGTGCGCGCGCGTGCATGCGTGCGTGTGTATGTGTGTGCGTGCGTGCGTGCGTGTGTGTGTGTGTGTGTGTGTGTGTGTGTGTGTGAGAGAGAGAGAGAGAGAGAGAGAGAGAGAGAGAGAGAGAGAGAGAGAGATTAGGGAAGAACATATATCATATGGCATGTAGGTGAGAGTCAGAAGACAATCTTATGGGGTTGGTTCTCCTACCTTTACCTGGGGATCAGACTCAGGTTACCCCTCCTTTTTTTTTTTTTTTAGGACAGTGTCTCATGTAGCCCAGGCTAGTCCTGTACTTAGCACTGTAGCTAAGAGTAACCTTAAACTTCTGATCCTTCTGTCTGTATCTTCTTAGGATTGGCCCTTAAGGCATATGCCGCCATGCCTGGTATATGTGGTGCTGTGGGACTGTCACTCCAGACTAGAAGGGAGGGCATTATTACTTGACACTGGGAGCTGGGGTCATTGGGTAGAGGCTGAACTACTGTGGCTCCATCTTGGAAGAGATGCGTCCTCTCCTAGAGGGGGAGAGAGGGTTCCCTTCCAGCTTTGCAAACCCCACAGAACCTTTTGCTGGCCATTGCTGGACCAGATAGAAAATGGTACAGTTCTAGGAGGCAGCCTTCTAGATAACTAGCTCTGTTACCTGTCCTAGAGACACAGCAGACAGGAGCAGGGGCATCTGGCCCCTGCAGTAGGAGGTTTACTTAGGGTATCCCCATTCTTTGAAAACCAGTGCACAGGAGGAGGGAGGAGCATGACAGCATCCAATAAGAAGAAGATGTGAGAAGTAAGCCTGTGGCAAGACAGACAGAGTTATCCTCCCTGAAGGGAATGCTCCTAGGCTCTGATGTACCCATGGAAACGTTCATCCCTAATAACTTTTGGAGTTCCTCACCAGTGACTATGGCCCACTTTTCTGTTCTTGGGACTCTTGGCTTGAGCAGATGCTATTTCTTTTCTTTTCTTTTTCTCTCTTTTTTTTTTTTTTTTTGGTTTTTCGAGACAGGGTTTCTCTGTGTAGCCCTGGTTGTCCTGGAACTCACTCTGTAGACCAGGCCCGCCTCAAACTCAGAAATCCACCTGCCTCTGCCTCCAAAGTGCTGGGAGTAAAGGCGTGCGCCACCACCGCCCAGCTCCCAGATGCTATTTCTAAGAATGTTATAGATGTTATGAATTCCCACACTCGTCACTGAGAGACATTGATAACTAAAAGACACACACATTGTCTGGCTCAAGACGGTGATGCTGAATCCTAGGGATGCTGACATGTGAGGACTTACCTGATTATAACATCGTGCTGTCTAGTCCATGGCTGTTGTGTGACTCTGTTAATGCAGGTGTGTAGACCCACCCTTTTTCTTATATTCAGGGATATGTGAGAGTATACTTTTCGGATAACATGGGCTAGAGTCACAGGTGGCCAAGTAACAATCTGGAAGGGCAGGATTATAGACTGAACACCTCTGGGTCACCTTGGGAGAGACACTTTGTGGACCTGGGCCAAGTGACTCTGGCAAACAAAAATTATGCTGTTTAACAAATTTTTTCTTATTTATAAATATATGTTCATCTGAGAAAAAATCTTTTAAATTATTATTATTATTATTTATTACTTTCTTTTTAGTTAGGGTCTTATATAGCCTAGACTGTCCCCAAATCTTCTATGTGGTCAAGGCAGTCCTGGAACTCCTGATCCTCCTTCCTCCACCTTTCAAGTGCAGCTATGATAACAGGTATCTACTAGGACCCTTCATTATCACAATATTTAAGGAAGAAAAGAGCATGTTGAGATATTCTAACTCCACTAAAGAGGCCCGGACAGGAGACAACACAAGTTTAGTGCAGTCTGGGGGTATAGTGTGACTGATACCCTCTCTCAAAAATTGAAGAAGAGGAAAAGGTTGAGAATGGTGGTGGAAACCCTCTATAACTCCAAAAGCACCATCGCTAATGATTTTGTAAATTTTTATTTCCTTGTTTGAGACTGGTTCTCATGTTGGAACCTAAACTAGATCTTCCTGCCTTGGTCTCTAGAGTACTGGGATTGTATGTGGGAGTCACAATACTCAGCTTAATAATTGTGTAAATGTACCTTTGATTTAAAAAAAATGACTATGAGGAAGGCTTTTATATATAACCATATACCTTTTCATGCAGTTTATTTTAAAAGTATTGTACTTTTAAAAGGTTTGTTACAACAACCTAGTAGACAGTTCCACTGAATTGTGGTCAGTTATTTGTATTATAGGACATTTGCACCCATCCCATGCCCTATAATTCTAGAGCCCAATTCTCTAAAAAGATAAATGAAGCATAAAAATGTTAAATAACATGACATTAAAACCGGCCCATGCTTTTAAATCTAGCACGCAGGAGGCAAAAACAGGCTGTTCTGGCTAGACTTATGTTAACTTGATACAAAATATAATGATCTGAGAGGAAGGAACCTCAGTTAAGAAAATGTCTCCACAAGATCAGACTGAGCATCCAGGCAAGGTGGTGCACACCTTTAATCCCACCTCAAGGGATGCAGATCTCTATGAGTTCTAGGCCAGCCTGGTCTACAGAACAAGTTCTAGGACAGCCAGGACTCTTTTTTTTTTTTTTTTTTTTTTTTTTAAGAATCAGGCTGCAGGCCAACCTATAGAGCATTTTTCAAATTAGTGGTTGATGGGGGAAGGCCCTGGGCAAGTGGTCCTCAGTTCTGTAAGAGGACCATGGAAGCCAGGAGAAGCAACCTAGGCAGCACTCCTCCATGGCCTGTGCATCAGCTTCTGCCTCCAGGTTCCTGCCCTGTGAGAGTTCCTGTCCTATTTCTCTTGGTGATAGACGACAGCATGGAAGTGTAATTCCCCCAAAACCCTTTCCTCCCCAACTTGGTTTTTGGTCATGGCGTTTTGTCGCAGAAATAGAAACCCTGACTAAGACATAAACAGACTTCTATGTGTTTGAAGCCAGCCTGATCTACATAATCAGTTCCAGGCTAGCCAGAGCTACATATCGAGATATTGATAATAAGAACAATAATAATAAACAACAAGTGTTAAATTTTGGAAAAATTAGTATTTGTGGAAGAAACACAAAGGATCTGTGTTTTCTTGGATGAATTTAAAATTTTTCACATGAAAATCCTAATGTAAAAATGCACAGGGAAACACAATTCTCCAATTCCATTTAGTAATTCTGTTATTATTTCTATTTTGGGGGGATAGAGTCTTGTTATTACTCCAGGTTTGTCTTGAATTCTTCATCATCTTACCTCACTCTGGTGAGTGTTGTGAGCACAGTTGTGTACCACGAAAAAAATGGCTCAGGTTATCAATGCTCTCGGATAGCATTTGGGAGGCCCAGGGTTTGATACTCATCTTTGAAAATAAATAAATAAATAAATAAAATGTCTTTTTGTTGTTGTTGTTCTTCTTGTTGTCTTTACCTCTTAAGTTGGTAAAGGTAAAAAATAATATAAAACCAGGAAACGCAATGCTGAAGAGGTGTCTTTTCCATAAATCCCAGTAGAAAATTCATAGACTGTGGCACTTCACTTTTAACATGTGTGTTCTTTCGTTTAATTAGTAGTTTTTAAGTTTCTGGTGAACAAATATATTTTAGGAACTAAACAGAGTAATATAAAAATATGTGGGTGTGCCAGTGAGATGCTCGTCACCAACCTAACTGCCTGAATGCCTCCCCTGGAAGCCACATGGTGGATGGAGAGAATAACTCTCGAAGGCTGTCCTCTGAGTCCTATGTGCCTTATTCAAGCATGTGAACACACAGGTATACACTAAATGAACAAGGATCTAATTATTAATGAGCATTAACATAATAATAAAATAATGTAATTTTGAAAGCTAGACATATATGTGAGACACGGGTGTCATCCCTGCAGAGGACATGGTTAATGGGAGAAGCTGTAGTTATGCACACTGTCAGACAAGGGGTGTGCACTTAGAACTGGAAGACTTGACTCTGCTCTTACACACTGGCTTTGTGAATATAGTCACTTTACAGTCTTAGACTTCAAGTTTTTCCTGGCAAGTGAGTCAAATGGAGATTAAATGTGATTAAAGACTCAAACATTTGTAAATTGCGTGAAACTTCTTCATGAAGAGCTAATACGCCTGTGATTTTGAGAAGACCCTCGAGGGAAGGGAGACAATTTTCCTACCCTTGCAAAGGTTGAGGGTTTGCGGTAAGAGACAGGAAATAGAGAAAGGACAGTCAGGCCAGGTGCAGAGCAGTGAGGTAAGGGGGATTTATCACTTTGTGTATGAAGTATCTGTCTGCAAGTGGAAAGGTGCTGTGTGAGTTGGGAGCATTCCTCTGGAGATGTGGACAGACTGGGGACAGTTGTGGGAGAGCTTTGATGGAAGGCCAGAGAATCCAGACTTTGTTCTGTGGACAATTAGAATTACACAGATTGTTCTGAGATAGGATCTCACCTTATAGACCAGGGAACGCATGGTAATCCTGCTGCCTTGGCTTCCAGCATGCTGGAATTAAAGAATCCCTGCGGATAACTGTACACAAGGGAGAGACAGGGCATTTATTATTCTCTTTCATTTACCAATGTCATTATCCATTCCTTTTTTACTTCTTTTGATTTATTTCTTTTGGGGGGGGTGTTGGTTTTTATTTGTTTGTTTTTGTTTTTTTAAGGCAAGGTTTCTCTGTGTAGCCCCGGCTGTCCTGGAACTTGCTCTATAGACCAGGCTGGTCTTGAACTCACAGAGATCCTCTTGTCTCTGCCTCCCAATTAAAGATCTATGTCACTATCACACTGCTACTTCACTCCTTCCATATTTAAGTAACGTACTTGCTTCCTCGTGTGTGTGTGTGTGTGTGTGTGTGTGTGTGTGTGCGCTTGCACATAGCACAGCATGCATAGATGTCAGAGGACAACCTTCCAGGGTCAGTCTCTCCATGCAGGTCCCAGGGATTGAACTCAGATCATCAGGCTTGGCAGCAGGAGTCGTTACTCACTGAGCTATCTTGTGGGTCACAGAGAACAATCTTTCTTATAGAATGCCAAGTCATTTATAGGGATGCTCCCCTCAGCAACATGTAAGGCAAAGTTCAGCTCTGTCTTGAATGTAAGTCATGATTAGCAAATTGCTTCCAAACAACATATATAAACATGCAAGTAGTGGAGAAGGGGGGAAATAGCCTTAGAGTGGCAAGATAGTGACATTTCAGTGACAGTACCACCAATACCTGCTGAGCCATCTTGCTGGCCCTGAAAAAAAAAAAAAATTTCTTCCACAGCTCTTCACAGTTTTAGGTGTCTTCACACTGTCCTCTCACAATCAAATCCTTCTGAATTACACGCAGTTTTATATTCCATCCCATCTAATAGACTGGGTCTATACAGAGGGCTGGCAGCCTGTTTTCTGTCAATTACTACGGATTGAATTTGTTCACTAAGGTACCTGTCAGCAACATCAGAACAGCCACCTCTCAGGACATAGCACCCATTTCAAAGTAAAGCATAATCATTTCTTTCTTTGATAATTATTGGCTGATGGTAAGCACAATCTTCACAACAGCCGAGATCAGAGCCTTTTAAAGTATCTCTCTGCTGATGTGCAGAGACTTTGGCTTCATAGCTGTGGTCGTTTGAGAAATTGGCTCTGTGTCTTCCTTCCTACGTGTCCCTGTGTATTTTTCTGACCTGATTGAGGCCCATTTGATGGCACAGCTAGATGGGCCAAGACTACAGGCCACATCCATCACAGTATCCCCATGGTGGCAGAGATCTGTGTCTGCTTGGTCTATGAGATGCCGATTAGGTAAGAAAATAAATGTCCTCCTTGTGAGCCGATTTGTTATAGCCTTGCTTTGTAAGTAGACAGAAAGGCTCCAGTGAAGGAGGCTGTTGAGATGGCTCAGTAGGTAAAGGCATTTGCCACCAAGGAAGGAGACCTGAGTTTGATCCTTAGAACTCGTGGTAGAGAGACCCAACTCCTGAAAGTTATCCTTCACACATACGTACATACATACACACACATTCATAATAAAGCAAATGTAAATAAATACACATTATTTTTAATTAAGAAAAAAAGTCCATTTTTTAATTTAACAAAAAAAACCAGATACCTTCTAAGAAAATGATTGTCCACCATGACTCACAGAATTGAAACAAGAGCTTGGACTGTAGGTGAGTCACTTCCCCTGCTATTACTGTCTTGGTTTTTATTTTTTAAAGATTTACATATTTTTTTTTTGGTTTTTTTTTTTTTCGAGACAGGGTTTCTCTGTGTAGCCCTGGCTGTCCTGGAACTCACTTTGTAGACCAGGCTGGCCTCGAACTCAGAAATCCTCCTGCCTCTGCCTCCCAAGTGCTGGGATTAAAGGCGTGCGCCACCACCGCCCGGCTAAGATTTACATATTTTGATTTACTGGGTATTGGTGTTTTTCCTGGATGTATATTTGTGTACCATGTGTATAGTATGCCATCGGAAGCCAGAAGAGGGTGTAGGGTGCCCTGGAACTGGAGTTACTTGAGGCTATTAGCTCCACATGGGTGCTGAGAATTGAGCCCAGGTCCTCCGGAAGAGTAGCAAATGTTTCTAACTGCTGAGTCATCTCTCCAGCCCCTTCAAGTTGGTCTCAGATTCACTATGTAGCCAATGATAACCTTGAACTCCTGATTCCTGTTTCTACCTCTCAAGTGCTGGGATCACAGGTGTGTGCCACCATGCTTGGCATTGTCCCCTTTTAAAGAACGAGTCAGAGTAATGTACAAGTGTAAACCCCTGATTCAATTGGCTAATTATGAACTTGCTAAGTTCATCAAAGGAGCTGGAGAGATGGCTCAGCAGTTAAGAGCGCTGACTGCTTTTCCAGAGGTCCTGAGTTCAATTCCCAGCAACCACATGGTGGCTCACAACCATCTGTAATGGGATCTGATGTCCCTTTCTGGTGTGTCTGAAGAGAGCAACAGTGTACTCACATATATAAAACAAATAAAGAGAGAGAGAGAGAGACAGAGAGAGAAGCGGGGAATCAAAAGCAGCAATAGCAGTTACTGCTCAGCCTTTCTTGGGCACATTTGATTTTTTTTTTTTTTTAGACTTTTTACTTTTTTTTTTTTAGACTAAGTATGCAGCTCCAATGGACAGCTTATGGATAGAGCTCTTGCCTATCCTAATAGATACTCAACACCAGCTTAAATATCACATCTCCTCCTATGGCCTGCTGTTCTGTCAGCATTAAAAAAACAAAACAAAACAAAAACCATAAATACCAGGAATAGGATGTCTATGATTAGTAACTCAGTTTTCTTTATCTAGGGAGAATAAAGATCAAACATGTGGAGGCTGGAGAGATGGTTCTGGCTTCTTTTCCAGAGGACCCAGGTTCAATTCCCAGCACCCATACCTGTGGCTCACAACCATCCGTAACTCTAATGCCAGGGGATCCTACTCCCTTTTCTGGCCTCCAAGGGCCTTGCATACTCCTAGTACAAAGGTATACATGCAGGCAAATACCCATACACTCAAAATAAGTAGATTTAAAAGAAAGAAAAGGAAAAAACCCTAAAGAGTGGAAGTCTCATAGCAAAAGCAGACCACAATAGTTCTAGGTTCTTACAAAAGGGTCTTAAAGCATCCTTGTTCTAAGGAAAAGCCACAAAAGAACCAAGGGTGGCTATGCCCTCCCTCCCCCAGGAGCAGAGGAGTCAGAGCTTACAAAGAAGAGTTAGCAAGATAAGCCAGCAGAGGTGGGAAGGAGAAGGAAGGAAATAATCGAGTCAGGCTTTTCCTAACATTTACTTAAATTTGTTCTCATTTTCTGTTTTTAGAGAATGGACTCACTTTAATACAGTACAATTCGGTTTTGAATCCACTATGTAGTCCAGACTAGCCTCAGAGCTGTAGTGAATCCACCAGCATCAACTTCCTGGAAGTTGGGACAGCTGGAGCGAGCAAACCACACTTGCATGTGAAGTGACTCTCAGTACATCATGAGCAACCCTTGACGTGAGCATGTGGGGTCAAGGGACCTGGACTTCTCACAAAAAAAAAAAAAAGACTTGCCATATGTAGTAGGATATTCTGGGAAAGAATCCCAATGTAAATTCAAAATGTATGCCTTGTACACCCCTGTACTTTCTCTGAAAGTAATTTCATACAGCATTTTATACCGTTTTGTATGTGAAATAGTTTCATGAGGTGGAATGTTCCACTTGAAGGCTCATGTTAGTGTGGAACACAGTGGGACAGTCAGCTTGTGATGTTACTATCTATACTATCTATAGCGGTGCTAGTGGTGGCGCAAGGTTTTGTTTGTTTGCTTGGTAATAAAAAGTGGCAATAAACAGATCTATACAAAGCAGAGGCAGTTAGTGGCTTGTGCCTGTGATTCCCACCCTCCAAGAGCTGATGCCAGATGTTTGCTTAATTTCAGACCAGCTGGAGACACAAAGCAAGATCCTCTCTTAAAACAAATAAACAAAATGCCCACATATATTCAGACTTGAGGACATAAATCCAAGGTATCCCCATCTCTGATGGGTCATAAGTAAGCGGTTTCCTAGAATGGTTGAATGTGTTTGCTCATGGGTGGGAGCAGCCTGTTCTCACAATCTGGGGAATGAGTAATGTGATCCTGAGGAACTAGATGGTTTGGGAAACTCACCTTACAAATCAGGTCTTCATTTCACAGGTGCACTTGGCCTTGGATACAGTAACTGTACTTTGTATATTCAGAGTTGCTTTGGAGAAGCATCTCTTTATAGCATCTTTTAAAGGCAGGGCTATGAAATGAACTTTCAAGGGATGATGGAGCCAGGAATGGTGGTAGGACACTCCTGAAATCCCAGAATTTGTGTGGATAAGGCAAGATTTTTGCCAATATGAGACCAACCTGGGATTCATAGTGAGATGCAGATCAGCTTGGACCTAACGTCATATCCTGTTTGTTTGTTTTGTTTTTTTGGTTTTTTTTTTTTTTTTTTTTTTTTTTGGTTTTTCGAGACAGGGTTTCTCTGTGTAGCCCTGACTGTCCTGGAACTCACTTTATAGACCAGGCTGGCCTCGAACTCAGAAATCCTCCTGCCTCTGCCTCCCAAGTGCTGGGATTAAAGGCATGCGCCACCACCGCCCGGCCATATCCTGTTTAAAACAAAACAAAACGACAAAAAAAAAAAAAAAGTCAAAATGGAGTCCAGCAGTAATGGTGCATGCCCTTAATCCCAGAACTCTAGAGGCAGAGGCAGGGGGATCTTTGTGAGTTTGAGGTCAATCTGGTCTAGAGAGTGAGTTTTAAGACAGTCAAGGCTACACAGAAAACTCTGTGTTGAAAAATAAATAAATGAGAGATAGATAATAGAGAGATGATAGATAGATAGATAGGTAGATAGATAGATAGATAGATAGATAGATAGATAGATAAATAGATAGATAGATGATAGAGAATGAGTTAGATAGATGGTTAGATAGGTGATAGATGATAATAAATAGATGAGAGACAGGTGATAGAGAGAAAAGAGAAAGATAGATAGATAGATAGATAGATAGATAGATAGATAGATAGATAGAGAATGAGTTAGATGGATAGATAGATGATAGATAAAGAGAGATAGATGTTAGATAGATGATAGATAGATAGATAGATAGATAGATAGATAGATAGATAGATAGATAGATAGATGAGATAGACAGACAGATAGATGATGGATGAATGGATAGAAAGAGGGTCTGTATCTCACGAAGAAGACCTATTTCCATTTAACTCCAAACAAAACACCATAAGAACACACTATGAACCTCTCCTTTCTTCTCATTTAAGGCTGCTGAATCCTTAGGCAATTTGTTTGGGGATGTAACAACCTGACCCAGAGGCTCGATTTCCTCTGCCTTTCTTAGTAAGCCAGGAATGGGCTGTGGAAGAGACACGAAGCCAGCTGAATCATAGCTGTAGGCATGTGGGGTTAGAGGAGGTCCAGGTCTGGGGAAGAAGGTTCTAGAGATGTGAGTTCTCTTATGGAAGAGGGTGGGTGGATTGGGGAAGAGCTAAGTTGATAGAAACAGTGGTGATCTCACAGCTGTTTAACTTGACCTTTGGAATTTATTAACATACATGCAGGAGGCTGACATTCTAAGAGGAGAGTTAAGTCTTCAATAAAATTATTTGGGGTAGGTGGGTTGGAGTGTCCACTTATCATCAGATCCAGCTATGATTTGGGAAGGGAATAAGACCCCTGTGCAAGTGTCTCCTGCTGTCAGTCCCTCAAATATCTGGGCATCCATTGTTCCAGCTGTTATGTGGACCTTCTCACACAGCCCCTCTGCCTTTTGCTTTTCTTTGTTCTAAATTTTCCTGAAAATTAGCCCCCGAGAGGGGCCAGCAGGAGTTACCCTGGCTGGACAACTTGCCTCTACATTCTCTTAATCAGAAGGTGGTAGAGATAAGAGGTATGGCCACCTGCCCTGCCCTGCCCTAGTGGAGTCTTGGTGGAGCCATGCCGACTTTGTTGGCTGAGGGGACAGCTGGCCAGTGTCTGGCAAGAACAATAAGGAAGAGGGACCGCAGAGGTGGATCAAACAGGTCATGCATGCTCTGACCAGCAGGACGCACTCAGTGATTGATTGCTCAACTCTTCCCCTTCCTCTAGTCCAAGGGACAAAAAGGTCAGGGTTTTGTTACAGAGTTCTCCTTCAGTCCCGCAGGTCCCCTCACTATGGCTGTGGGGTCTCAGTGGATTGCTGCAGCACATACCTGACTGAAGATCCCCTCACCAATAGCTGTGGGGTCTCCGTGGAGAGCCATGGAGTCTCGGTGGAGAGCTGAAGGACATACTCCCTGTGGTTTTCAAAACTGTACCTTTCCCAGGAAGGAAAGGACCACCTTGCCTTGGTGTCCAGTTTGGTACCCATTCTATGTTAGGAGGATGGTATAGACAGTTGGGCCAGAAATGGTTCCCAGGCCCTATGAAACAGGACTCGCAATTCCACAGAAGAGCCTGTGCCAGGCCAAAGCAAGAACTCTTCCTTGTGGGGCCTCGTGAAGGGCTTGGGTGTTTGCCAGGTGAAAGGTTCAACATTTAAAAGGCATTGCATCTGCAGGTAGAAGGCGTTCAGCAGCCCTCTGAGTGATCATTTGGAGGAGGGGGAGATATTATGCCAATTAAGTCAAGACAATGGTGTCTTGTTCCCCTTGCGTGAACCCTGATGAAATTGCTTGTCCAGGGGAAGGAAAGTATTTCATTATTGCACCTTTGAAAAAGGATAATCCTCTCTGTATTTCCTTTCGGGGAGGGGGTGTCTTTGTTCTGCTGTCTCTGATCCACACTAGTGCTCAGTGTTAGTTTGGGGGAAGAAGTCGGTAAGGGTTTTTGTTTTGTTTTGAAGTGTATGATTAAATGACGAAACTTAGAAAAGAAGGACCCATCTCAAGTATTCTGAAATTAATAAACCAGGGGGGCATAACTGGGGTGATCTCCTGAGGATTTCAGGCTGAGGTCAGTAACACCAAAATCTTACCTGCTTCCCTGGGTGTTGGAAGGGTTCCTAGGGGTGTGGGTGGGGTCTTGAATGAGCTTTTATACTTGGCCTGCAGTGGAGCCTTCACACACACACCTGAGTGGATATTTAACTATTAAAAAAAATAACGCTTTTTACTTTTACTTTTTTGAGATTACATTTTTTTTTAATTTCATGGGTGTTTTCCTGCATGTGTGTCTGTGTGCCACATAGGTGCTACAGTGTCTGGGAAGGGTGTTGGACCCCCTGGAGCTAGAGTTTTGTATAGGTGTGAGCTGCCATGTAAGTGTTGGGAACTGAACCAAGACCCTCTGCAAGAATAACAAGTGTTCTTAGCCATGGTACCATCTCTCCAGCCCCAGGATTCGCTTTCTAACAGGAGAAGTTCTTTGAGATGATGAGACACAGAATTCTGCAAGTCTCCAGAGTCACTGCCTTCACAGCCTTCGTACCTTAGTGTCCCTAGAAATCTGTCATCTGTGTCTGTCGGTCTGTCTTATCTGCTGACTGCCATCCAACCATCAGCATTAGGGAATGCTTTGCACTTTGTTGTAACATTTATCCTTTCAACACATGCACTGGATCATCTTCTAAAACAGTAATAACACCAAAAGAGGCAAAGTAAGGAAGGTCCATGAGAAGAAAACTGGAGGACCTGAGTTTAATCCCTGGATTCCACGGGTGCAGGAGAGAGTGGCCTCCTGAGAGTTGTCCTCTAATTTCTATGCCTGAACCATGGAACAGACTTGTCTGGATATACACACACACACACACACACACACACACACACACAGAGAGAGAGAGAGAGAGAGAGAGAGAGAGAGAGAGAGGGAAACAGGGACATGAATGTTTGATGTGAGACCTACAGGATATCGTTCAAGTCAAATAAACATGATAAGAATAAACATCTTTTCATGAGTTCTGTGGAGTTTGCTCTGTGTTTTTCTTGTGTTCCTAGGATAACCCCACTGGAAGAAGAAAACTCTTCATTAAAACACGGCGGTGATTTTGTAATATTTAGCAGTTAGAAACACAGTTTTCACGTTGGACTTGTGGGCAAATACTTGTAATCCCAGTACTTGGGAGGTTAGGTCAGGAGGATCAGGAGTTCAAGGTCATCTTTGTCTATATGGTGAATTTGAAGCAAGCTGGGGCTACAGGATACTCTATTTAAAGCAAATAAGCAGTAACAAAACTAGGGTAGGTGAGATGGCTCAGTAGGCCAAGGTGGTTGTTGCCAAGCCTGACAACCTGAGTTCAAGCCCCAGGACCTACATGGTAGAAAGAGAGAATTAACTCCTGCACTGTACACACACACACACACACACACACACACACACACACAATGTTATTTTACAAATGTGAATAACATAATAAAAAGAAAAGAAGGAAGGAAAGAAGGAAAAAATGAAGGATGGAGAAAGTCAAAAGGAAGGAAAAAAAGCAGTTTTCTACTTTCAGCTATGAGTGTCTGTCTCTCTGTGTGTATTTTTGACACAGGGTGTCTCTGTAGCTCAGACTAGTAATCCTCCTGCCTTGGTCTCCTGAGTGTTGGAAGTATTGCTCCTTTAAGGAAAGTGTGCTTTACCACCGTGGCAATGAACAGTTTCCTGATTTTATTTTGTTATTATTGTTATTTTTTAAATAGGGTTTTTCTCAAGCTGGCCTCAGACTTGCTGGGTAGCTCAGGGTGACTTTGAACTCCTGGTCTTCTAGTCTCTACCTCCAAGTATTGGTATTACAGGATACACTACCACACCCTGAATTCTGTTTGCTTGCTTGCTTATTTAAGACAGCCCAAGCTGGCTTTGAATTCACTGTGTAGTTAGGTTACCTTCAAATGCCAAGAAATCCTATCTCAGTTTCCCAGGCACTGGGATTACAAATATGAGTAGCCATGCCTCACGAGAATGAACAGACTCTAATGAACCCCAGAGCACAGTCACTCTTCCATCAGGTAGCTGTTGATGAAAAGGTTTTTTCTCCCTACTCTACCCTAGATGTCAGGACACTTCAGAATTAATAAAAGCAACAGCAATGATAGCATAGCTTGTACTTATTTATTTTAGATGTTGAGACAGAGTTTTTCTTTGCTGCCCCAGTTGGCCTCAAAGTTCCAGGTTTATGAATGTACACCACATTCTGGTCTCAGACCTCATGCTTCACTCTCTCTCTCTCTCTCTCTCTCTCTCTCTCTCTCTCTCTCTCTCTCTCTCTCTCTCTCTCTCTCCCTGTCTCTTTTTCTTTCTTCCTCCTCTTTCTCCTCCTCCTTCCTCACTATTTCACGTAGCAAGTAGCCCAGGATGTTCTAGAACACCCTGTGTAGCCAAGAATGCCTTTGAACATTTTATCCTCCTGCCCCTATCTCCCAAGTTCCGGGGTTGCAGAAGCTTGCTACCACACCTGGTTTATGTGTGCTGGAAATCAAACCCAGGGCTTCACCTGTGATAGGTAGTGGGCTAACAACTGAATTATATCCCCAGCCCTTCGAAGCTTTTATTTTGAGACTGAGATAACTAAGTTACTCTGTTTGGTTTGATTTTGAACTTGCTCTGAATCCCAGGTCTTGTGATTTACTGCCTCAGCTTTCCAAGGAGCTAGGATGATAGCTCTGTGCTCTCAGGGTTGAATCTAGCACCCACTGAAGCACTGGATAGAACAACTGTGCCAATGACTCAGTCACAAGTACACATGCCATTCTCACTTCAGTGATGACAATTTAAGGTCCCCAAGGTGAAGGTATCCTGCTCTGGGTCACACAGCTAGTAAAAGGTGGAAGGTAGATCAAAGAGTAGCATGATATGACTCACTCTCACTCCAGAGAATATTGGTCCTGATGAGGAATGAAAGGTGTTCCTCTTACTCCTTCCTTGTGGAGCCTGGCTATGATCTGAGCATCTGGTAAGTGCTGGGTAGCCGGAATTTGTCTGAGCACTGGAGACCATTGAATGAACAGACATGGTATTCGTCCTCATGCAACCTCAGTCTAGAGAAGACAAAATAAACAGAATGCATCGTCATTCATGTTAGCTACGTGGTAGCATGGGATAGAATGGGAGAATTAGCTGTGGGGATGCCACTGTGGGGATGGAGTGCAGTTAGAGAGGCCTTGCTAGTAAGCCGGACAAGGCCTGGTGTTGCAGTGCAGGGAGGGGAGGTTTGAGGCTAGCCTAGGCTACATAGCATGGCTCTGTCTCAAGAAACCAAACCACCACCCATAATAACAGACAGACAACAAACAAAAATCCCTGATCTCTCTCAAAAGCTGAGAGACTATTACTGAAGCTTAGTGAAGAAACCCAGGGAGATGGAACAATATGCCAAGACCTGAAGTGAGGTTGTACTTGACAGGAATCTCAAATGTGGCCACAGAGTACTGAGCAGTGGGAGAGCACATACTTACTTGTAATGAACACATATCCTCCTGTATAGTTTAAAATTTTTATTGTTATCATTTGGTGGGGGTGGCAGAATTTACTTATTTTCAGACAATCTGTAGTTATAGGACAACGTGAACAGTTCCTTTCCTTCCACTGAGTGGTCCTAGGCATTGAACGTCAGGCTACGAGTCTTGGCATGTTCCTTTACTCACTGAGGCATCTAACCAGCCTTGACATCCCACATACTTTATTAAAAGACTTTGTTACTGTTGTTTATTTGGTTTTGCTTTGCTTTTTAGGTAGGATCTCACCTACATAGCCCTGAAAGATCTAGAACTTATAAAATAGCCTAGGCCAGCCTCTAATTTATCTCAGTTTTTCAACCTCTGCCTCCCCAATGTTGGGATTACAGGAAAATGCCTCTATGTCTGCCTTCCCCGGGCACTTGAAGTCATCTGGAGTGTCTTACAACTCTGTAAGAGTGTCAACTCTGTTGACAGGTGCTGTTCTAAACAGTCTAGGGACAAAGAAAACAAGTCTGTACAAGTCTTTAATCTCTAAACTGTAGAATCCAAGGATGGGGAACTTGCTGGATGCAATTGTCTGTAGCTTATCCTGATCTATAGAAAAGTCTACAAAGATAAGACCTTTTCCTGTCTGCTTTTTTCCGGTGGAAATCTCTTCTAAGGGAGTCTGAGGGAAGAACATTTGAAACAAAACTTCGATGTCCAGAAACTTGCCATTGTGCTGGACGGGAGGCAGGTAGTTAGAGGTTGAATATTCCAAGGGTGGGCCCTGAGATATGCAAACCTCACTCCAAAAGGAGATATGCTTATCAAGGAGGACTCTCCTGCTTCCCAGAGGAAGTGGGGACTAGCAAGTGGGGGATGGTTTGGCGGTTCCTAAGAAAGGGAAAGACCTTGATATACACCAGGAGGCCCAATCCAAGGGCCCTGGTGAGACAGAGTTGATTCTAGAAGCCAAGGCAGGGGGTCAACTGGACTGGAAGGGAGACTATCACCACAGACCAAGATAGCTCAAAGAAAAGGGAACTTAATCTTGATAAAATTTCCGGGGACGTTCTTCTTTTGGCCACACATAATCCTCCTACCAAGGTGCTCTGGAGTGAGATCTGGCCATCTTTACTCTATTTCTTTTTGGATTTACTTATTTTTTTATATGTATGCATTAGTGTTTTGCCTGCATTATGTAAGTTACCACATGTGTGCCTAGTGCCCAGAGGGTCAGAAGAAGGTATGAGATATCCTGGAGTTGTTATAGACAGTGTGAGCTCCCATATGGTCTTGGGAATCCAATCCAGGTCCTCTGCAAGAGCAGCCAGTGCTCATAACTACTGAGCCATCTCTCCAGACTGTTTTCTTTGTTTACTTTTACGAAGTAAGATCTCATTCTGTATCCCTGAACTCACAACTCTCCTGTCTCAGTCTTCTGAGTGCTAAAATTATAAGCAAGTACCATCATGTCCAATTTGTGATATTGGTTTTGAAAGACTTACCCCTGCAACCCTTGTTTTTGTTTCTGAGACAGCCTGTCTCTGTAGTCCAGGACCTAGACCTTATTATGTACAAGTTGGGCTGGATGGCACTAACTAACATCACATCCCAGACTCTGCCTCCCAAGTGCCAGAAGGAGAGTCCGTACCACCACTCCCAGCTACAGTTAAGTTCTTTGAGAATATTGGGGAAATCTTGGCACTCGGGATGATTGTAAAGCTCTGAGAAAACCAATGGCCTAAAAGCAAGATGGCAACAAAACTTAACAACATAGAACATCATAGATGATTCTACCATATAGGGTCTTAAGAGCTTTTCAGAAGGAAGAATTTCTTTGTCCTATCTTCTTAGATAGAATTGAACCCCCAAAGACTGAAAAATTTATTGATCTTGATTTCAACTTAAGGAGCATTTCACTCAGAAGGAAGCAACTACCTTCCTGCAGCAACTTAATTTTTACATTATAATTTTTTTCCTTTTTTCCTTGCTTTTCTTTTTTTCCTTTTTTTCTTCTTTTTTTTCCTTTTTTTTCCACATTATAA
Organism: Tokudaia tokunoshimensis; assembly: GCA_036184795.1. Classification (NCBI taxonomy): domain Eukaryota; kingdom Metazoa; phylum Chordata; class Mammalia; order Rodentia; family Muridae; genus Tokudaia; species Tokudaia tokunoshimensis. Next base: position 1,431,145 of record BTHU01000017.1, read on the forward strand.
TTGAAGGGATATCCTCTATTTACCCAATGCTTTCCTGCTCATCCTTTTCAGACAGAGAGTCTTGTATATTTTACATACACAAAGGTGACTTTTCCTTCCCTCATTGACCAGTGCTTGTCAGCACGAACAACCCTTGCCGGGCTCATAAATATGTCACTGAGCTCATTACTAGGCTTGTCTTACCCATGAGGACTCCTCTATCCATGGTGGCTCTCCCTTTCTTCTCCCAACTCTGCACAAACTGCACCTGAATCCTGGAAGCACAGTGGAGTGTGTTTTGGTTTCACTCATTGCTGGCAAAAGTAAATAAATGAGTAGCTGTTGCTCACACACCAAACTTATTGCAGTGGGAATTTGTAGACAATATAAACTGAGGCCGTCAGAGCCAGCACCTTCCGATTCCAATGAAATATTTCCTGTAAGTCGGTGCCAACTGTGCATCTTGTAAGAACATTCAAAAGCAGACTTTTGAACTCATAGAGACCTCATTGCACTAAAAACCAATTTCCTGTTTGACAAAGCATCCTTCCTAGAAGCAAAGCAGCCAATTCAGCAACAAACCATTGTTAGAGGTTCAGATATGCAAAAGGTGTTGGCTTCTGCTCCAGAATCCAGCTCTTTGAATTGTAGATGTCAGTCTTCTAAGTAAACTCATTGAACCTTAGACCCCTGTTCCCAAGGACCCTAAAGAGATTTCCTGGGTTACAGAAAACATTTGCTTATCTTGCCCACAAAACATCCTACCGGTATGCTATCTGGTAAAGTTGCAAGAGTCTTTTGAAACATTCTGGGAGGTATCAGGTCTATCTTACAGAGATGAGGAAATGCAGGCCCAAGCCTCATATCCTTTCCATTCTCTCTGGAGCCCTGGAGATTGTAGGAACCATGTGCTGAAGGCACTCCTCTGTTATGGCTTTGCATGTGTTAACTGAAACAATCTCTTAGCCAAGGTTTTTTGATTTATGAATTGGGGGAAATGTCTGTGGATATTTGATGGCATACATACAAAATACTTTAAGCTAGATAAAGAAAGGTATTATCAGGTGAGGAGATAGCTCCGTGGTTAAGAGTACTTGCTGCTCTTTTGCAGAGGACTCAGGTTCAATTCCCAGCACCCACACGTTGGCTCACAAGCATTTGTAACTCTAGTTCCAGGGGATCCAATCCCCTTTCTGGCCTCTGAAGAAATAAATAAATAAGATAAGAAAGGAAGGAAGAAGAAAGAAAGAAAGAAAGAAAGAAAGAAAGAAAGAAAGAAAGAAAGAAAAGGAACTGCCAGGCACCATGGTTGATTCTGAAGGACATTATGCTAAGTAAAATAAGGCAGACACAGAAAGACAAATTCAGCATGACTTCACTCACACGTGGAATCTAAAAAATACTGTACTTGTGCAATCAGACAGTAGAACTGTGATTGATAGGGTTGCTGGTCAAAGGGCACAAAGTTTCAGTTAGGCAAAGGGATGAGTTCTCAAGGTGAGACGTTGTACACAACGTGGTGACCAATTACTAACACTGCACTCTAGGAGAGGAGATTTTACTCATAAAACAAAACACAGCAAAAAGTGAGGCTTGAACGCGCTCATTAGTTTTGACAGCAGTGATCATTTTGAAAAATATCAAGACATAGTTATTTACTTATTTATGTTTGGTTTTCTGAGACAGGGATTCCCTGTCTGTCCTCTGCCTCCTGAGTGCTTGGACTAAAGGTGTGTGCTACCACTGGCCAGCTTTCATTATTATTATTATACAGAACTTTTATCTACCATTAAGTTATAATTACTCAACAATGCATTATGATAATCATGAATTAGTATGATTAGTATAATATTACTATTATTTTAAAATTTATGTTATTTTAGGACTGAAACAGAAAGGGCAGTCAGTCCTCAAGGTTTACAGATTTTACTTTTAAAGATTCACCTCTCTGTGGATGGAAAATATTTGGAAAATTATTTATTTGAGGCTGGTCAGATGACTTAGCAGCTAAAGGCATTTGCAGCCAAACTTAATGACCCGAGTTCAACTCTGAAACCCACATATTAGGACAGAACAGACTCTCACAAGGTGTTCTCTGACCTCTATAACACACACTCTGGCACAGAGATACACAGAAACACACACACACACACACATGTTAAGTAAGCAAATAAACAGAATGAAGTGCTTTATATGTTCTAGACATGTACACACTTTCTCCTGTCACTGTCATGTCAGGCATTATGACTAGTCTAGAGGTGGTTTACAGTATTCTAGAGGTTGGGCCTAGGTAGTAAGCACATATAGTGCCATTTTATAGAAGAAAAAACCAACAACTTGAGAATTCTGATATCCTTGGGGGTCGTCAAAACAAACCAATTCCTCATAGTACTGAGGGGGACTTCGCACTATAGTATTAGCTGGCTCTAGTCTAACAGCCTTTTGTTTTGTTTTCTTCTGATTTGTTTGAAATAGAGTTTCTCTGTGTAGCTCTGCATGTCTTTGGAACTCATCTAGATCTGCCTACCTCAGCTCCTGAGTGCTGGGACTAAAAGCATGCTCACAGTGCCTTATGTCCACACCCCTCCTCCTGGGATGCCCAATCCTCTCTTCTCTGCTTACTATTTCTGAGAGGGTATTTCAGCCAACCTGGGGACTACCTAGTGTACTCATAAAGTCTAGTTCTGTATTGGTAGGACTCAGCCAAGTTACCTATCTCCACTGAACCTTACTGTGCTCACCTGAGTTGAGCTAAAGAGTGTGTGTCTGTGTGTGTGTGTGTGTGTGTGTGTGCGTGTAAGCACAAGTGTAAGCAAATGTTTGTGGGTATGTGCATGTGTGTTCATGCATGCATGAGTGGGTGTTCTCCTCAATAGTTTTGCCTCCTTTTCTTTTTAAAATATTTCTCTTTTTTTAAGATGAGGGTTACTATGAAGCCCTGGTTACTTTGGAACTCATAGAGGTCCACTTGTCCCTGCCTGAATCCTGGGATTAAAGATGTCCACTACCATGCCTGGCCTGCCTTATATTTCGAGGCATGGTCTCTCACTGAACCTGGAACTCGTTGATTGGTTAGATTTGGTGATGGGTAAGCCCCAAGGATCATCCTGTCTCCATTTCCCTTATTCTTGGATTACAGATGTGCACCACTACACCTGACTTTTATTTTATTTTGTTTTATTTTATTTTTCAAATGTGAGTGTAGGGGATTCAGCTCAGGTCATCATATTTCTGTGGCATGCACTTTACTGACTGAGCCTCTCTTCAGCCTCTAGTCTAAAACTTTTTACTTTGCCCTATTAGAAGGCTGATATAGGATTTTCCATGTAACACATGTGGCCCAGGACAAGCACAGAATTCTCCTGAGCCCTTGTCTCCTGGCCCCTCAGATCCAGGCATTGGTCCCTCCCTTGCTCTGGGAGTAGATGTGCTTGCCTGTCCCTCTGCTGTGACATCCTTTAGTTCTAGCTTGTGTCATTGTCCTGCACATGTCTGCTGCCCACATCAAACTTGAGATCTTCAAACGCCAGGAAAGCAGCTGATTTGTTTCCCGTTAACTATTGTTCTTGCCTCCTGGAGAGTCTTGGGAGTTTCTGACTGAGCTCCAAGAATGTTATCAGCTGTTCTCCTGGACCTGATTACCTTGTGGGCCAGCCGGTGATTACTGTTCCCAGGTGACTTATGGAAGGTGAGCCGCAGACTGCTGAGTGAGTCAGTACCAGGCATTCCAGAACTCATCCACAGCACTGCCTCCAAACAGCATCTTTTCCTTCTTAGCTTTGTACAAGTTAACCCTACACATGCTGCATGGCTGGGGGATGCAACCCAGAGAAACGAGACTCCGACATTTATTTAAAAACTCATGGTGTGGGTGCTA